>JBDJHY010126962.1:0-23617 GCA_039654485.1 Withania somnifera
GGAGATGAAATTGAAATAGTAAATATGAGAAAAAGTGTTGTATTAAAGGATAAAAATTTAGTAACTACACTAAGCAGAAGATAGTTATAAAAACTTGGACTTCTTTTGGGAATAATTTTGTTTTCTTATTCTACCTTACTGTTGCTAATTAGACTTCTACTACTTTTAGTATTTCTCTAGCTTTTACTGCAATATTGATTTTGTATCTTACTTTTACTTCATCTATATTTTCTTATTCCACTGGTTTCTAAAAATAGTAGCTTGTACATTGTATAGAGCAGCCTATCTTTGTTTTTTTTTATATTTAGTTGTATTATGTTCGTCTACATACTACTTATATTGCCTGTTTTTGCTTAGAACTCACTTTTTACTACTTTATGTATTATGTGTACCATGTTATCCTATTTGGTACTCATGATACACTTATGCATCATTTTTTTATATATATCATAGCACGAGTTGTCATTGTTTGTGTGAAGCATATTTTGGATTAAGATACTTTAGGGTGAGATCTTAAAATTCAGGGTTGATCCTTTTCTATTCATTGCGGCCTATCATATTTTGTATTTGAAGAGATAATTTTTATATATATATATATATATATATTCTATGGTTGTATAATTTTATACTTTTACCTCATAGAAATTTTTTTCACCAGCTGATACAACATTTTGGGATTGGATGACTTTAGTTATTGTATATATTTACAATATTTTCAATTTATGTTTTTTTCAATATTTTTACTTTATATATCTTGTTACATACTGATTCAGGTTAGGGGATTTTTCTTACTTACGAGAAATTAGTGGTAGCTGCCATCATGACTAGTACTTTTGGGTCATGGTAGTTTTGAATTGGAGCCCAAGTTAGCTAGTATCAGTATGAAAGCAAGTACCTAGTAGAGTCCTAGAGATCAGTATGATGAAATTTATATTCTGTCTTCAGAAGGAAACATGGCAGTTTAGGAAACATTCACTTCCTGGTTCCTTCTTGTGCATTATTGTTTCTATTTTTTTCCTTCTCATGAATCACTTGAACTTTATGTGATGAAGAGCTTATAAAAGTTTCATGCCCACAAAATCTCTGTTCATTACTTGTGCATCATTTTCTAGGGCATTTTATTGCCAAGTATATACCCGTCATTTGAGCAAGTGGCTGATAGATGATTTTACAAACCTTTAAAATAAACCCATGACTATTTCTTTGTATGAGGCTTTATTCAATGAGTTATCTAGATATGGGTCCAGGATCATATCGACCGAGCATAAGTGGGTTCGCCACTTTATTAGAGGGTTGAGATTCAATATTTTCTTTTCAATGGAGTTGATGTTTCTTATTGGAATTCATTATTAGAAGTAGTATATATATCCTTCATATTCATAACCTATGTTAGAAGCCCCGCGGGGGCAGCTACAAGAGACCCATATACCAATGATGTTTCATTAAGTTTCAATTTGAAAAAAAAGATTACGTGGGAAAGGACCCATAATAGTACTAGAAGTTCAATGGTTAGTCTAGACATCATGTGCACTTATTACTTAACAACATAGTATATAGGAAGTATATCTATAGTGCTAAGAGTTTGGGTTATCCAACTTATGATGTGTATTTTGAGTTTTAGGGTTATGGTGGCTAACAAGTTTCAGCTAGTTGGTCTCGTCATGGTAGATCTCCAGATTATTTCTATGAGTATGGTGAGTTGGTACATTATGCTAGAGATTATCACCAGTACTGGGAAATTCTTCTAGCAATGCAAGCAGTGAATCCTCTTCGGGTTGTAGCAAGACCAACTAGAGGTGTTCCTCAGAATGGAAGAGATGTTCGTAGGGTTGACCAACTAGAGGTGGTCCTCAGAATGGAAGAGATGTTCGTAGGGTTGACCATTAGGGTAGGGTAGGTGGTCATGGAGGGGATCTATCCAATAATGGATGTTGTCAATTATATGTTGTTACAGGTAAACTTCAAGAAAAGGCCTCTGATACTTTGGTTAAAGGTATGAACTTTGTAATTACACTATCGTGCCAATACTATGTTTTTACTTGGTTTCTGTGTTTGAAGCTTTTTTATAGCTTCCCCAAGTCAATTATTACTTGTTAGGACTAGTAGTTTGATTCCTTAGAAGTTACTTCATGCTTACCTTTGGATCTTAATTTTGGAGTTTAATTTTAGAATACTTCAACTCTAGAGTGATTTCTTAGAAAATGATCTCGGAATCGAATTATAAAAATTCGGTTATATCCTGAACCTGCACATTAGTCTAGAGGGACTCTTGGTTTGAATCCTGGGGGTTTTAGTGATGTGTTATTTTTCTTAAAGGGATAATAATTAAATCATGTTTATTTTAGGTAATAATCACGTCCTTTCTTTATTAGAAACAAAATATATTTTTTAAGTATTTCTAAGACCTTGCTGATAATTATGACATAGTTTTTTTTAATAAAATAGTACCATATTTTTTTATTTCATAAGAGATTATGAATCTATTAATATATTATTGAAAACAACAATTTTAATTATATTTAATTTTTTATTTTCTCGAGGGGTACACTTTATTAGAAATATTATTCCAATAGTTTTTGTATATGTAGATATTGTAATCATTTTATAACGAGCCTACACAATATACAAATACATTTCATATCCTCTATATATATATGTGTTTGTGTGTGTTTTTTGCATATATGTTTAGGTGGTTTCCAAAGATTAGAAAAGAAAGAATACACAATACTTCATCTTTAAGAACCAAGAAACAAAATGCTAAGAAAAGGAAAAAATGAAAAGAAAGTAAGGGAAAGCGAAGGAAAGAAAAGGAAAAGAGAGGAAGGACCTGATACAAAAGGTAAATAAGGGATGGAACTGAAGAGAATAATTAAAGAATAATAAAAGGAAGAAAAATACAAGAAAAAAAAGAGGAAAAATATATACTTCACCGTAGCCATATTAGAATCTAATTTATGGACTTTTGGGTAGGTTACGACTTAGTTTATTTCTATACATGGTTTGGTAAAGTATATATATTGTAGATTTCTAGTTCTGGAATGGGTTTCTGGCATGGTTACCTTTTTGTGCTATTTCTACCCAATTCTCCCATTATTTTTAGTCTAGTGTTGATACTATTCATTACAGAACTATGTTGAACATATTATATGTATCACAAACACTCCAAACCATAGTCAGGCTAGTGTAGATGACTTACTAATTTGAGCTTTGTAGGTGTCCCCTAGTTTTAGATGATGGTGTTATGACAATCTACACTTTTGTAATGTTTTCTGTGTTATCAACATGCATTAACCACTTAGGAAAGTATAGATGGACTTTGGATTTTTACTGGTTAAACTATGGTAAGAAATTTTATTTTCTCAGCCTAAAACCTTGAATGATTTGCACCTATATGTATATTTTCCACGACCACTTTGTGGTATGGAACTATTTCCCCTTTAATATAAGAAGAATCAACCTAAACCCAAAAAATGAGTTTTAAGAAACAACCTAAACCCAAAAAATGAATTTTAGGTTATACTTATACTTTCCACATCTGTTGGTCAGCATGGCGCTTTTTTCTCATATTAATATTTTTATTTTTCCTAAATTTTCATTGTTTTATTTGATATGCCTATGCAGTATTGTGGGTTTTTAAATGAAATATTATATATGAGTTGTGCTTGGATTTTTGATACATAGCATCTATACAAACTAGGCTCGGGTTTGATATTTTTCACCATAGTGATGGTACTAGTACTATAAGGATTATACATGTGGGATGATCACCTCCACATGCCTTGTTTTCCTAGGTTGTTATGCATTTAACACTATGTATAAGGGGTAGTGGTATTCAATGAAGTCTTTTACAATTCCTTCCTACCGTGGGTACATATCAGAGAGGGTGCGTACGAAAACCTTTTTACTTTTCTAATAAAAAATTTGCATTGAATTCTTCTCTTTTGTTTGTATCCTACGGGCTTAACGAGGAGTTATGCTTGATCCCTTGGTTGTCTATTTGTGCTTACCTGTACGATGGGGTGTTAGGTATGTTTTTTTTTTTTTTGCTTCTTTAGCCAATTGATCCTCCCACTGGTCGTATGGTATTCTAAGTAGGGCATTACTTGTTATTTTCCTATTGTATGTTATGCATTCCATATTTGACTTGTTGTTAGTGTAGTTTCTTTACGTTTTATAATATGTTACTTCTAAATTGTACTCTCGTACTTGCTAGTTACTACGTTGGACCTCCAGGTTTATGGCATATCACTCGGCTTCCTTACATTGAGATTTATGTTTTTTTTTCATATTTGTTAGTTGAACATTGGCATATTTGTTGGTTGTGCTTATTTTCACCTCATATTACTGCTGCTTTCATGTTATTGACTTGTCTTTCTAATATGTTGCTTTTTACCTTTGTTTATGAATTTGGTTGGTATGCCTATGATGCCTCATGGGTACCTCTATATCTATAGCTAGCCCAAGCACAGGTTCTAGTATTACAGAACATTCCAGTAGTACAACCCATTCAGGCTCAACAAGTCTTACCTATGATGACTACTGAGGATTATAAGCTACTGAGTCACTTCACCCATACTACGACATTGAGTTTCTCAAGAAATCATAGCCAAGATCCCCGCAAGTTCTTTCTTGAGTGTAGGGTGAGGCTGCATACACTTGGATTGAGGGATTCTCATGGAGATGGTATTTTTGTTAATCGGGTAGAGGTACTAGCTAAATAGTCATAGGGGTTTACAGAGATGGTAGGCTAGCACCTCCATTACATGGGACAGTTTACTGAGGGTATAATTGTTTAAATAAGGATATAATTATAATCACAGAGTATGAGATTATATTTATCGACTTCTATAGATGTGGAGATGCATTGCTACCTACAGAGGAGTAGTGAGTTTGTCACATTGTAGTAGGGTTGAGACATGTAATGATCATTTGTTCATTTACTTACCTTTATTTCTTTTCTCTATTTAGACCCTTCTGGTAGCTGTCTCAACTCAATTAAAGCGTGCTTGGAAGATTAGCTTTGTTCCATAGCTGTTCTATAGCGCGTTATCACAGGTTTCCTATTTTGAAGTTTTACCATTGAAATGGTTAAAATTGGTAGTGAATTCCTAGTAAACATACTCCGAATCAAAATCATAAAGTTTCTTTTTCTTTAGAATGTTGACTTTCATCTAGATGGATGTTAAGTTCGTGTCCCAGGGTTTTCGTTTTTAGATTGAGCTATTTTGTGGAAATTTTGTTCAATTAAAGCTAATTTTTAAGCCTGGGTAGTCTTTTGGTGATCAGAGGATCAGATCGGAATTCCATTGACTCCATCAGCTAAAAAATGGTGATTTTAGGTTATTTGAGTCTTTGGTTCACTTTTCGATTATATTAAGTCTTGTTTTGGGTATGGCTGTCGAGGTTGAATCTTTGGCCCTCCTTTCTTCTTGAATATTTTCCTCTAACCACCTCTATTAGCAATTTTGAGGATTTTGTTTTGTCTGGAATGTCATTTCCATTTTGTGTGCATATTTGGTTTGTTGGAATTCATTCCCATTAAATTCTGAGCCTTCTATAGGACCTCTTGATTGTTGTAGAAAACAATATTTTTTTGTTGTCGAAGATTACAGGTCAGCACCTTTATGTGATCATGTTGATGTGGGTTGCTATCACGTAGTCTTGGGTTTTAGCAAATTGTGATCATGGTGTGTTGGGTCACAATCTCTCCCCTTAGAAAAATGTTCAGTCCAATCACATTGCATGGCTCTATGATTACCCAGTGTTAAAACCTTCTATACCACAATCATGTGCCCCTTGGATACGATCGTGATGAAGTCATACAGTGTCTATAAGTAGCCAATTCCAGCAGTTGAAACTATTTTTCAATACAAAATTATGGATTGTTCTCTCAATTCTTTGTCCTTTGTGGTGCATTCTTGGGGAATCTTTGGGGGATTGTTTTTGCATGATTGGGAGGAGCATGAATGATTATTTTATTACGTTGTAAAGGTTAGTTCCTCCCTTTTCTTTCTATTTAAAATTATGGAATATTTTATAGTTTCCCATAATCCTTTTTTGGAAAATTTAGGACCTTCGGATGGTCTGATTGAGCTCAAATTTGAACCATGCATTCCTTGAGCTAAGACCTTCAAGCCAGTGGTTTTAGTTTTCTTATGATCTACGGGGCCCACCAACCTATTTTTAGGCCTGTTTTCTAAGCCGATTTGGAAATTGTAATATGGGTCATATTTTCGTATCTTAATTCATAGATTTATAATTTAGTAGTTTCTAGTGTTATTGGCTGCATTTTGAACTTTAGGCCTGTGTTACGCACACTTTGAGGATTCTCATTTGTACCCAGGTAGAATAGGTTTACTTTTTCTATAGATTGGGGTATTGTATGGTACTTGTTGGTTTGGGTAGCCGTATGGGGTTGTTGTTAGATTGGACGTTCTATTTTATTTAATCACCCATTTCTTACTTGCTTCTAGGGGCCTATGGAGGGGCATATAGGGTTTTGTGATTTATGTGATTACCCTAGTCTGGCTGCGGGTGGCCATGGATCATTTGTCTATGATTGAGCCCTTATGAAGAGTAATGATAAATGAGTTTTTAGCTGGTTGCCTTCATTCGATCCTAGTTTTCAATTTCTCCCTTATTATTATTACTATTATTATTGTTACACCACAATCATGCATTTTATAATCCTATTTCTGGTAGATTAATAACGGGTGCTTCCCTGGTCTTAGGTTAAGGTGTTATTCTAGCATAATATGAACATGAAGTTTTCCTATCCTAATGACAGATGAGATATGAGGTTTTACTACATATATGTATTCTTATGCCATGACAACTCAATGGTAAGGAGATATTTTTTAAATAAAGAGTAGTACAAATTTTGAACTGTCATTGGGACCTTTTGGAATTATCAACAGTATGTGGTACTATTTGCATTATTGGGGTCCATACCCTGTATTGTAGTTAGAGACACGGTCCTTCATGGCATAGACCTTGAGATTGGCACAATTGAGGCACAAAACCCGCCTTTGACTTAGAGGCATATTCCTCCGGGGCATAGACCCTGAGATTAGCATTATTAAGTCATATACCCTGCATTTAAGTTCGAGGCATGGTCCTCCTGGGTATAGACCATTAGATTGGCACTTTATGGGCACATACCCTGCATTTGAGTTAGAGGAGCAATCCTTTGGAGCATAAACCTTGAGATTGAAACTATTGTCTCACAGGCCTTACATTTGAGCTAGAGGCGTGGTCCTCTGGGGCATAGATACTGAGATCGAGACTGGTGGGGAAGAGACCCATAATACGATAAGTCACTATTCTAATTTTGTGTATGTTTTTACTATGTGGTTCTTAGTTGCCCTTACATTTGCGCCTGTTTTAGGTACGCTCCCATTGATTAGAATCTGGTTCATCAAGCTAAATGGCCAGTTTCCTTACACGTCAGTTGTGCTGGGTTTATTTCCTAGTTCCTATACTTTTTTTTGGTTGTTATCATTCAGGTCTTATCACCTTTTTTTGTGCCAATTGCTAGCTCAGGGATTATTTGTTAACTGTTATTTAACTACTGTACTTTCCTCGCCACTTCCATACCTATATTTTATTTTCTCCCAGTCAACCTATGATGCCTACTAGGTACCTATATTGGTACTCATAATGTGCTTCAGTTTGTTGTGCAAATAACAATAAGGGTTATTAGAGATGGTGAGATCATATTGGGTAGATATTGCTGATTTCGTGGATTGGTTATCCCCTCATCATGTAGTTCTGGATTGCTATTCAAAAAAATTTACCTTATAGGTGACAGGCATAACTCCTGTGGTGTGATAGGGTCCTACTATCCCTTTCAGGTGCCAGTTATTTGTTGCATTCAAGCTCATAGGCTTGTATCTAGGGGTTGTTTGATATTTTTATTATGTTCCTAATGTGACTGTTGATCCCCTATCTCCTGATTATATGCCCTTTGTTTATGAGTTTACCGATGTCCTTCCTGCTAATTTTTCTGCCTCCCACCTGAGCGTGATATTTACATTAAAATTGATGTTGAGCCGAGTACCAAGTCTATTTTTGTTGATCCATATCATATGGCTCCAGTTGATCTCTGGCAGCTCAGTGTTTAGTTGTAGGACATTTTTTCTAAGGGGTTTATTTGTCCTAGTGTAGCATCATGGGGTGCTCCAGTGTTTTTTTAAAGAAGAAGGATGGGAGAATGCGGATGTATATTGATTACAGGTATCTAAACAACATTACCATTAAGAATAAGTATCCACTTCCTTGCATTGATGATGTATTTGACCATCTTCAGGGTGCTTTTATGTTTTTAAGATTGATCGGAGGTCTTGATATCATCAGTTGAGGGTTAGGTAGATGACATTTTGAAGAAAGCATTACAGACTAGATATATGCACTATGAATTCTTTGTTATGAATTTTCTAGTGACTAATTCCCCAACAATGTTTATGGACCTTATGACTCAATTTTTAGGCCTTAAATGGAGATCTTCGTGATTGTTTTAATACATGACATCTTGCTATACTCATGGGGTTGAGAGGATAATCTGAGGATAGTTCTCTTGACTTTGAGTATTGAGCAACTTTATGCCAAGTTCTCAAAGTTTGAGTTTTAGTTAGATTTGGTTGTATTTTTTTGTCATGTGTTATCTTGAGAAGGTATCAGTATTAATCTAGAGAATGTTGTGGCTTTTTGTGATTGACCTCGACCTACTAATATATGGATATTCACAACTTTTCAGTTTTGTTGGTAATTAAAAATTATTTGTGCAAGGTTTCTCTATTACAGAAGATTCTTTGACAAGGTTAACTCTAAAGGATAAAAAGTTCATTTCCAGTTCTTTTCAGAGTGTGAATCTATTTTTTTGAGACTCAAGGAGTTTGTCACTTTAGCACTAGTTCTAACACTACCAGTTGAGGGTCAATCTTATAAAATTATTTGTGATGCTTTTGGTATCGGTTTTGGTTTTGTGTTGAAGTAGAAAGGTCAAGTCATTTCTTATGCTTCACATCGGCTGAAGGATCATAAATGAAACTACCTAACTCATGAAATGGAATTGGTGGTGGTAGTATTTATCCTTGAGATCTTAAGGCGTTATCTGTATGGCATGCAGTATGTTATTTATATCAATCACCACAACTTGCAGTATATTTTTAGCTAGAGAGAGCTTAATTTGAGGAATTGTAGATGCCTAGCATTGGTAGCCTAGCTTCCTTATTAGTTTCTGAGAGATCGTTGAACTTTGACATCAAGTTCTTGGATAACAGTTTTGTTAGATTAGATATTTCCAACCCGAGTAGAGTTCTTGTCATGTTTACTCTAATCCCACACTTATTGATCAAATTCATCTGAGGCAGTATGAGGATAAGTCCCTATTCCCTATCTGAGCATTTGTATTGTAGAGTGTCTAAAGTGGGGCTACGATAGACTCTGATGGTATTTTATTGACTGACAGCCGTTTTTATGTTCTATGGGTTGGTGATCTGATTCAAATTATTCTCCACAAGACCCATTTTTTTTATATATTATAGAATTTGTATTAATACCTTATGCAACACTACTGGTGGAAGTGTATGAGGTGTGATATCTTAGATGTTTTTTATCGATGCCTAAAATGTCAGAAGGTTAAGATGGTGTGGTGAGATGCAGAGACTCTAATTTTCTTTAGTGTAAGTGGGATGCGATCAATATGAATTTTGTTTCTAGGCATCCTCCAACTTCCAGGATACATGATTGCATTAGAGTTATTGTGGATCGATTGACCAAGTTATACTTTCTTCCTACTTTAGCTTCTTGGGATGCCAAGTGATTTACCATTTTATATGGTCAGCAGGTTATTCGGCTGCATGGGATTCCATTATCAATTATCACAGATCAGGGCACTTAGTTTACCTCATAGTTCTGGAGGACCGTGCAGCGGGAGATGAGTATAGAGGTAGTCCCTAGAGTAAATTTTCATCATCAAAAAGATGGGTAGTCAAAAAGAACTATTCAGGTTCTACACATCATGTTGTGAGCATTTATCCTTTATTTTTGGTGTAATTGGGATCAACATTTTGCCTTGGATGAGTTTTATTGTAACAACAATAACCTCTCCTACATTCAGATGGCATCGTTCGATGATCTGTATGCTAAACATTGCATATTTCCTATTGGTTGGGTTTGCAGTGTTGAGATATTTCCTCAGACTTGAGATTTTCTCTTTGATAGTATAGAGATTGTCTAAGTTAATTGACTTCAGACATCGCTGAGTAGGCCAAAGTTCTATTTGGATTATAGGCTTTGAGCCTTGGTGTTCAATGTTGGAGATATGGTAGTTTAATGGTTGTTGCCCGTGAATGGTGTTATAATGTTTTGTCGGAGGCGCAAGCTTATCTCCAGGTTCATTAGACTTATGGTATTACCGAGTTGATTGGTGTCGTTGCTTACAAATTGACATTATCTCGTAATCTTGTTGTTATTCATTCCATATTCCATGTATTGATGCTCTGACGGTACATTCCAACTCTTACTATATGCTTTGATGTGACACAATACAGTTGGATGATTGTCTGGCCTATATTGAGAAGCATAAGGCTATTATAGGCAGTGATATAAGACAACTCATGTTCAGACAGTTTTTGGTTTTGAAGCTTTTTTCGGCCCCGTCGAGGAGCCACCAGGAGGAAGATATAAGGGCCTAGTATCTTTGTTTGTTAAAAACTTAGGTAATACTTCTTTCTTTAATTTTAAGGAAGAAAGTCATTTTTATAGTGGATGTTGTAGTTATCATCTTGTGCCATTACAATGTTTTTATGTGATTTCTATGTTTAGAGATTTCTGTAGCTTTCCCAATTAACTTATGATGTGATAGGACTTATAGTTTGTTCCCTGATAATTTCGACATATTTACCTTGACTACTCTATTTTGGAGTTTATGTTTAGAATAATGGAACTCGAGAGTTCTTTCTTAGAAAACACACTCAGAATTAAATTCTTAAAATATCGTTAGCTCCATAATATGGACCTTACTTTAGAGGGACTCTTGGTTCAAATCCTAAGGCTTTTGATTACCTGTTTTTTTTTAACATGAAAATATTTAACTCGTGTCTAGTTTAGGTAATAATCACATCCTTGTTTAATAGGAAAAAAATATATCTTTTAAGTAATGTGAAGATTTTGCCAATCATTTTGAAGTAGTTCTTTTAAAGTAATATAGTCTCACAATTATTTATTTTATAACAAATTATAAAGCTAGTTATATATTAACGAATATAGTGAGTCTAATTGTATTAAAAATTTTATTTTATCATGTCTTAGGTTTATTAGAAATATTATTCCTTAATTTTGGTATATCTAAAAATTTCTATCATTTTATAATAAGTGTATGCAATATCAGAATACATTTTTTATCCACTAATTATATATTATATAATATATGTATATATATGTACAAATTTGTTTAAGCAGTTTCCAAATATTATAAAAATAAAGAATATATAGTACTCATTAAGAATAAAGAATAAGATTGATAAAAAAAAAAAGAAAGAAAGAAAATGAAAGGAAAGGAAAAGAAAAGAACAGAAAGGAAAGGAAAGGAAAGGAATGGAAAGAAAGGGAAGGAAACAAAGAGAAGAGAAAGAGAAAAAAGAAAGAAGAAGAAAAGGAAGAAGAAAATAGGAAAGAAAATAGGAAAAAAAGATTTCTGCTTAATTTTTCTTAAATACTTCATGTATCGGCTTCAAAATTTAATTTATTGACTTTCAGGTAGGTTACAGATTACTTTCTTATTAGACTTGGTTTGGTAAAGCATATCTATTGTAAATTTTTAGTTCTAAAATGAGTTTCTAGTGTGGTTACACTGCTTATGCTATTTCTAACAAATTCGGTCATTATTTTGAGTTACTATTCTTACTATTCACTACAGCACTAAGTTAGCACCATTTTTAAGAATCACTTAGACTCTAGACCATAGTTGGGTTTGGGTATATAACATAGGGATTTTTTCTTATTAGTTATCCCTCATTTTAGTTGATGGCATTAGGCCGATCTAGACTGTTGTATTTGTTTTATGTTACAAGCATACATTGCACACTTGGGCTGAGTAGAGTTGGACTTTAGAATTTTACTTGTTAAACTATGGTATGAACTTTGGTTTTCTTAGACTAACACAAGGAATCATTTGTACCTATATGTGTACTTTCCACTACCACACCGGGGTATGGAGATGTTTTCCATAAATTATAACCAGAATCAACCAAATAACTGATAAATGAGTTTTATGTTATACTTATCTTTCCATGATAACTAAGAATTATGGAGCTTCTTTCTTACATTATTATTCCTATTTTTCCTAAATTGTCACGGTTTTACTAGATACACCTATGTGTGGTACTATGGGTTTTAAATGAATTAATTTATATTAGTTGAGGTTGGTTTTTTTTTTTTTTTTTTTACTTTGAAGACTTTTTATGGTACTGGTACTCATCTAAAGATTATCCATGTGGGACAATTCCCTCCACAGGCCCTGTCGGCCTAGTCTCTACTTACCAGGCACTCTATGTAGCTTGGGAAGGATATATAGGGGGAGTAGTGGTATAAGTAGATATCTCCTATTGGTTCTCCCTTCTGTTGGTATTTCCCGAGAATGGTGCATGCAACAACTTATTCACTTCTCATATATCCCCCTTGTATTACATTTTTCAAATTTGTTTTTATCTTACGAGCTTAAAGAGGGAGTAAGATTTGATCCCTTGGTTGTATGCTTTTCCCTATATGTGAGAAGGGGTGTCAGGTAGTTTTTAGTTTCTTAGTAACATATTGATTTTACCATAGGTAGTATGCTATTTCAGTCAGGGTATTACTTGCTATTTTCCTGATGTACGTTACTGTTGCTATGTTTGACTTGATGCTAGTATGGTGTCTTTAACTTTTGCGTTCTGTTCATTTTGTATTTTAGTTTTGTACATGGTATTTATTGTGACGGAGCTCGAGGTATGTGTTTCATATCCCTCAACTTTCTTTCACTAAATTTTTTATTCTTTTGACATATTAGTTAGTCTGATTTTGCCATATTTGTTGCTTCTGCCAATTTTCACCTCTTGTTGCTATTGCTTTCGAGTTAGTGAAATGTCTTTCTTATATACTCGCTTTTTTACTCTATGCATGTGTTACATGAGATTAGTTCGCCTGTGATGCCTACTGGGTAATTACTTGAGCCTAGTCGGCCTATGAGACTAGTGATCAAAGAGTCCATGATTTTCAAATTAGACTTGGTGCTATTCAAAGATTAAGGTAAGAACTTCACATCCTGGATGAAATCTTCTCCCCCTATGCTATGTTATTCTTTTTTTTTTTGAAATATCCTTGTACTTAGTTACTTTGACTTTTGGGTTTTACATGTTCGATACTCTGTATAGTTAGTCCTTCGACTTCCATGATACTTGGTTTTAGGGTTGTATATATATATATATATATACACTATCCTATCTATATTAGAATCTTTTTTTTTTTTTTTTTTGTAATTCTCTTCATCTCTTTATTGTACTTTCTATTGTTAGTTGCAGTTAAGGATTGCTTATAGAGGATTTTGTAGGCTCAATCATGATCCAGTCTTCGTGCCTTGACAATCTTGATGCACCATCAACAAGCTATGGCTTTGTTTGATTAGGGATCCACTTTTTATTATATATATACGTATTTTTGTACTGAGTTAGAGTTTTATTGAGAGCCTTTATTTGTGTCTATACGTGTAGCTACTCCCGTAGGTAACTATTTAGTCACATATTGGATATCCATATCTTGTGTGATTAATTAGGGAATTTGATACTTTATCTTATTTTGGTTTTCTTTACATGGTTGAATTTTACATTATCCTTTGCATGGAATGGTTGCCCTCATCATTCGATTTTAGAATTCTGTGCCAAAACTATTTCCTTTATTGTGCTCGATGTATCTCAGGTTTTGTGTAGTATTAGACACTTACCGACTTGATCATTTCCTATTTTCATACAAGTATTAAGTATCCAGAGGGTTCTTTGCATATCTTGCATATGCATGTGATGTTAGTGTCTATCCTTCTTCTGTTGATTTTGTGCTTATAGTTTTTTACCTTTCATTAATGTCTTCCCCACTAAGTTGCTCGGCCTCTCACCTAAGCATAATAATAATTTTCTATTAGTTTTTATCCGATCACTAGGACTATTTAGTTTTCCCCATATTGTATAGCTTTTGCCCAGCTTAAGTAGCTTAGCGTTACAATTTTTTCAACTAAGGGTTTCATTTTGTTAAGTGTTTTGCCTATAGGTTATCTTATATTGTTCTTGATGAAATAAGAATGGTGATGCATGCATATTTATTGACTTTTGGTACATGAATAAAGTGAAAATAAAGAACAGGTATATGATGTTTCTTGTAAATGTTTTGTTTGATCAACATCAAGGTGCAGTAGTGTTTTCAAAGATTGGTTCTAAGATCTGGTTATCATTAGTTGAAGATTAGGGTATGTTAAATCTCTAAGGAAGTATTAAACACCCAATACAACCATTTAGAGTTCTTATATATGTCATTTGGGTTGACTAACTCACAACAATGTTAACAAATCTAATCCATTATTTATTAAGGCCCTAATTGGATTGCTTTCTGATAGTGTACATTAATGATATAGTTATGTACTTTCTAATAAAGGAGAGTACGACTTACATTTGATGATTATGCTACAGACTTTGGGAGATTAATGGATTTATGGCATGTGGTCAAATTAAGAGTGTTTTATTAAGTCTCAAGAATTAGCATGAATCCGTTGATGGTAGTGGCAGTTTAGGATTTTCCTAGTCCTATGACAACTACTAAGGTTAACAGTTTCATCATGTTAGAAAGAACTATAGATGGTTTGTGCACATGTTTTCTTCCATTACAGGTCCGTTGACTAGATTGACCAGAAAGGATGTCCCTTTTCAGTGGTCAGAATAGTGTGAGGAGAGATTGATAAAGCTCAAGTATTTTTTGTCTTAGGCATTGGTATTGACTTCTCCAGTTGAGGTTCAGGGTCTTACTGTCTAATTTGATAGTTTTTTTACCAGTCTGAGACTTTTTTTATGCAACATAACTGAGTGATAGCATATGCCTCAAAGTAGATGAAGGTGTACGAGCGTAGCTATCCACTCATGATTTGGAGTTGGTAGAGGTAGTTGATGTGCCCAAGCATACACCTCAATTAATAAGTATAAATTAGTCACTGACAATTATAGAATCCAACAAAGGGAAGGGTCGATCCGACAAAGAATATAGCAATGAATATGTCTATTAGAAGTTAAGTCAACTTAAAGTTTCTACTTTCAAGAGGGGATTAAAACAATAAATAAGTAATGTTTATTAATGTTGATTGTGGCTTTATGAGTTATCAATGTTTTAAAGACACTAGAAATGTGACCCATGATTTCATAACTTCCTAAGTAAATCATGCAAGTTCTATTCTAGTGCTCAACAAGAAGAATCTGGGTAGTTAGTTAGATCCAAATGCCTCCCCGCTTTATGAATTGTATATCACTTATCACCTCTTTGTGTAAAAGTATTTTCCAAACTAACCATAGCCTTAGATTTTAGATGGACTACTTCAACTGCAGCTCAATTCCTAAGATAGAGATAAACCCCAAATCTCTTTTGATAATTTCTTTTCGTGTTTCTTATCTCCTTATTCAAGTATGTAAGTTTTATAGAATGTCTTAACGTGTGGAGTCAATAAAAAGAAATCAACATGAAAATTAATTAATACATGCATCCCCACCAGTTTAGAATTACTAAGTACTTCACCCTATGTTATTAGTTCAACATGGTTCCCACAACCCTAGTTGTTGGAATTTTATCCACTCATGATTATGGTAATAAAATTATGAATCGACATATATTTCAAAATAAAAAGACTTACAATCACAATATGTCAAAATCGGAGAATAATGTAGATTGTATAAAGAGTTTGAATAATATCCAGAGCAAAAAATTAAGAATAAAGGTAAGATAGTCTTCCAAATCTATCAAAGGACTCAAAAGTATATTAAACTAGAAATCCTTTAACAAAAAACCTATGTACTGTATTTAAGGAACCTATGTAGATCATCATTCTATTCTGCCATAGAGAATTGTTCACACCATTGAACTTAGGAGGTGGTTGGTGGTCATTCTTTTTTCAAATAGGTTTGATGTAAGATTCAAAGCCATGATAGGATCTTGAACTCTTTGGATGTAAATACTTCAATAAAAGAGTCCAAGCTCTGATACCAATTGTTGAGAAGATTACCCAAACTAGAAGGGGGGTTGAATAGTGTGATGACTTTTTTGAATCTTTTTGGCTTTTTCAAGAGAATATAAATGGAAACACAAGAATGCTATAATTTAGAGTGATTCGTCTAACCTCTTGCCTACATCAACTACCTAAGTTCTTTTCAACTTAGGATTTCCACTATCACAAACAAAGTTACAGTCACTTTCTAGTCAGTGAGAGCTTTTATAACTTCTTGATTCTTGGTTCAAGAAAGACCCTTCACACTTAAGTTAGAAACTAACTTTTAGTTTTTCCAAATCTAAACACTCACTACTAATGTTTAAAACTTAGAAAAAAAATATTTAAGTGCAAGTGATACAAAGATTAAATATAAGAAATAAAGTCCAAGAACTTCATACTCAATGGTAGATGAATATAGAAACCTTTGATCTTGAGAGAATAATGTCACAAAGTGTTAGGAGTTGTTTAAAGCTATTTGACTCTCATATTATATGGATATTTATACTTATTATAGTTGCTGTAGCCATTGTGAGAGTAATTCTAGTCGTTGAACCTCAATAAATGCAGCATTAAATGCATGTGACACAGTTTGGTCGACCAACTTTTGTCCTTGGTCGAGTGAAGGTCTATTTTGGTTGACTAAGCCTAGCCTTGGTGGACCAGCCAATTTTAAGAATCTCACTATTCTTTCTTTACTCAACTAACTCAAGTATTTACTTGACTAATCATTCACCAAATCATCTAATTGAGTCTTCCATTTGATATCCAAGATTTGTGATCAAGACTAGCCGTTGGAGAATTTTATGTGCTAAATTTCTTTGATTGGTTGACTAACCATTCACCTTGGTCAACTATGCTTTAAAAAAATACACTGCCTTAATCGTTGGTCAACCAACTTTTATTCTTGGTCAACTAATTTCCTAATTTGGTTGACCAACTCTTTCTCTTGGTCGACTAAAGGAGTGTTCAATACAACTTTTGTTTAGTCCACTGGTCGAGTAACACAGACTATTGGTTGATTAAGACTTGTCCTTTGGTTAACAAATATACCTATTAGAGTCTTCGAAATACTTTCTATGAGTCCATGAAGTTCCAAAATAGTTTCTTAATTAGGATAACTTTCTTGTAGATACTTGAACTAATTTTTGAATTTGTAAACACTTCTTTAACATTACATATTTATCTTAATGTTTTAGTCATCAAACAAAACGTAAAAGGACAACTTATGAACTACCCTTGATCCAAAAAATATGTCTCCATCTACGTCATCCAATAATTAAGGACTCTCCACTCTACCAATATACTAAGACTATAGATCCCAGTAAACTACAAGCTTCTGATGGATGGTAGGATCAGTATGGGGCGAACAAGCCACACAAAAAGTGCCATGACCCAAAAACTATGTTCATGATGGATTCTACAAAATCCCATCAGTTGAAAAGCCAAAACACTAATCTGAATTGCCAAGTAATAGAACAAACCCCCATGATAACAATTAGAAACCATAAGAGAAAAAAAGAGAATAATTTAAATGTTATAACATCATCAATCCCCAAGATCTGGTATCAGTAGTACACATGGAATCTAAATAGAAAATAAAGTATAATAGTCCTATAAAATACAAAAAATAAGTTGTCAGGGACTACAATTGGAGGTAGAAGTTTTTAAAGATTGAGAAAGGAATCCCCAAGACCATGAATTCCCCATGATCTTAAAGAATCCCAAAAGTTGAACCACACAAACTATGTCCTCAAAGATAACCTAAAATATTCCCTAAATCACAAAAAATGCAGAATTGTAGTATGAGTCCCAACAACAACGGATACCCAGTAGGTATCATAAGTCGATCTACAAGCATAAGGTATAAATAATGCAATAGAGAAAACAACATAGAACGACTATGGAGGTGAGTGACAGGATAGTGTGGTGTTGACCCTCTTGCTCAGTTTGATCATGGAGTCTGGGAACATGACCATAAAGATTGGTTTTTTCCTTCTCAGTGTGATCGTAAAGATTCTAGATGTGATCTCATCCCTCTACCTAATATTTTCATCACAACCACGATGCATGTTTATGCTATTGCTTTGAGTCAAGCCCATCAAAATCGCGATTACAGAACTTCTTGACACGATCACATTGTAGAGTTTCTAGGCGTACATAAAGAAGTTTCCAGCTTTTTCAAAAAATTTTGAGTTGGGGATTGTTCTAGGATTTGTGGGAGAGGTTGTGTGTAGTTGTTGATCAAATTTACTCCGGGTGAGTTTTGTTGCCTCGGGAATTTTAGTATTTGTTTAAATATTTTACTTACATCACTTGGAAACTTGATTTTCCCCCTGTTTCCTTATTTTGGCCTCAATTCTATAATACGTGCTTGTCGTGTTGTGCTCTACATATTGGTACCCTTGGTATATTTTTTAGACTGTGGGCCTTACAAGCCAGTTTGTAGTTCTGGTTTCAACCCGAGGTTATTTATGCAATATAGGTATTGGTTTCTATTTTAACCAGTGCATCCTTAATATGCTAGTTTTTGAGTTGCGCTTGATAACTTTAGAGTTATTTGGGCTCCACGTACCTTTCACCAACGTCCAGGTAAGCTAGTTTTCCTTTATTTTAGACTGGGTTCCTGCTGAATGTTAGTTTTTTCCAGCCAGTCGATGGGATGGATTAGTACTTAGCATGACTTTCCTTAAAATTCTTTACCTTCCAGGGCTTGTGGGGGCCCCATTCTTAGTTGTAGGCTACAGTTAGTGTTCTTTTCTGTTGGGAGTGACTGTGTGGTTGTGTTAATTGTACAATATTACATAGTAATTACGCAGGTGAGGTTTGTTCTTAGCTTTAGGCTTCTAGCCTTCATAGACTTTGAGTGCATTCCCTTTTTCTTTTATTGACCCTCTTTAATGCATGTTACATTTTGGGGGCTTGTAGTTGAGCTAATAATCGCAGGTTAAATAATTAAAACTGGGAGTTCTTCTTAATTTAAAAACTAGTAAAATGGGGATTTTTCTTGTACTTGTATGTTTTTCCACGACCACCTTGTGGTACGGTGTTATTTTTTATATGAATAAAAAAAGGGGTTTTCAACTATCGCGGTTAATATATGCATCATTACTCAGATTGCCACTAGTGGGTCGAAGACCCCTATCATTTTTTTTCTCTTATTATCACTATTGTTGTGACACGATCATGCACGTGTATATTATTGAATTATGTGGTAACACTAGTGTTATCAGGGCTTAGACCTTGCTCCTTATCTAGCAAAACTGTCCTCCATGGCACAGACCTTGAGTATGGTGCAGTGAGGCACCAACCTCTAATATGGGTCCTAATGGGGTATTTTTGCTGCACTACAGTTTGAGGTGTGATCCTTCGAGGCTTAGAGCTTGGTATTGTCACTTCTCGGGCGGCATCCCTAGGTATTGGCAGTTCTTGGATGGTGGTACGGTACAGTTGTGGGTACTAATGGGGTATTTTCCCTTCACTCGAGTTTGTGGCACTGTACTTCGAGGAAATGACCATGGTATTGGGAATTTTTTGATGTAGTCCCCAGGTATGGCATAGTTATGGATATTGATGGGGTATTTTACCTGAACTCGATATTGAGGTGCGTCCTCCGAGGTATAGACACTGATTATTGCACATTTGGGGTGGAGTCCCCTAGTATTTAGATATGAGATTTTTCAAGTTTCACCATTAGAGACTTAAAGTTTGATGATTGTAAAAAAAAATTCTCTATTGTGTTTGTTGTGTTTTGTGAATTGGTATACAAGGAGTGTTGGGATTTTTTTTGTTGTTAATTGATGAACTCTCCTACAAAATTTCATCTCATTTTGAGATAAATTCAAGAAGTTGAAAATTTAAATTTCTCTATTGTTCTTCAAGTTCATCAAGGAAAAGGAAATTAAAATTTTGTTGGTTAGTCTAAGAAGGGGAGATAAGATTTTGAAAGGATTTTACGTCAATGGAAGGCACTTAAAAAATTATTATCTTCCCCACAACCCGTACCACCAGTATGTATTGAACAAGGATCGAAAATCCATTTGTTGCTTGTCACAAAGGCCGACTTCCAGAGTCCCCATCCCTAAAAATGTTGGAGAGTTGCCACCATGGTAGTCCCCATTGTAGATTGCATTTTTCAGGTGAGTTTTTATTACCCTGCACAATCTGAATGGACAACATGCGACTCACACACATAGTCTGCATTCTTCTTTGCACTTTTGGGGATTCATAATCAACTTGGTACTTCTTAATCAAGTCTTAACTTCTTACTTTAATTACCCTATCTAGTAGTTGCATTTTATATTCTAGTTTCCATTCTTTACTCATAAACTAGTTTACAACTAATAATTACTCTATTGGTTGTGAGTTATATCTAGTGTTCGTACTTCTTTCATTCTTTCCTTGTATGCTTTCCTAGTTAATTTTGTTTATTATTTCTTGTGTGTTATTAATTTATTAGTGTTGTCCTTTCACTTGGTCTACAAGAATACATTCCACCACAAACAATATGAAACAACTAATTGGTCAGACTGAAGCTAGTTTCCACTTAGCTTTGAGAAGACACTTAGTGGTAAGGCAGTGATCAATAAAGAGTGAAGTGAGGTGTTTTTAATAACCATTTGTTTAGTTTTATGGTTACAATGGAGTGCACCAATAAATATTATTAGGGTTCGGGTAATGTTTTATCTGAAATCTTATAACAAATCCAAGAGTTTAATGGTAGAATGGGAGGAATGGAGGAACGGATGTATAAGTGGGAGGATCTACTAGTGTTGGATGGATACAAGTCCATGTGAGTGATTAGGAAAGGGAACGGGATAATCAGCTACTACTTTCCCAAAAACCATGAGGAAAATGTGTAAGCCTTCCCGAAATCAGACCCAAAGAATCCAACTACAACTCAACTTGAATCCAAACCTAGTGAGAACCCAAACAGCTGTAACTCCTTACCCAAATAAGAACCAAATCCTAAACCAAATAATCAAACAAAACTAAAATAAAAACAAAGTTCCATGCCAGACCGTATATGATACTTATTTACATAGTTCGTATCCCCATATAAATAATACAGAGAACACAAATACCATAACTGGTTGCACAATAGGGATATTTTAGCTGATTTATGGCATGAAGAAAAGGACAATGGGCCTAGAAATAGGTATGAGGGTAGATAAGGTGACATTCATCAATACTATGGATGCAACTAAGAAATGGAAATATGGAACAATTGGGAAAGGCCTAGAGGGGATAGTCAGAGGGAAAGGGTTGTCGTGATAGAGGGCTCAACACCATCAAGATCACACTTTCAAAGTTCAGAGGAATTACTGATCCAGAAGATATCCTAAATTATAAGTTACAAAGAAAAAGGTTCATTCTCACCAGAAACATATTGTATTCCTCGAAAGCTAACCATATAGTCACGCAGGCTACGCTTCTACATAGTTTGAAACAATGCGAAGGCAAAGAAAGGCTCTTCGTAAATATAATTTTCTTATGTGGCAAGAGTTTCTTACCTTGTTGGAGGAATGGTACTTTCCTTCCCTTTTCTATCAAGATGTGCTTGAGAGGGTCTATGTGCACAATCAAGGGAACAAGAGTGTGGAGGAATATTATGATGAGTTGAATAACTTGAGTATGAGAGCTCACATGGATGAAACTCTGCAAAAAATAGTGATTCAATTTGTAACCTAATTGAGGCATGATATATTAAAACCAATCAAGTTGAAACACTATTATAATTTTGAGGTGACCTTGTATGATTCTACTAAAATTAAGGAGGACTTGAAGGAAGAGATATCCTACAAAAAAAGAGTTCTTCAACAAATACTTAAGGAAATAGTGGAGAAAAGTTTAAGTTGCCTTAAAAATGGGATAGTTCCTAGGGCAATGATCAGACAAGACAGAGGTGAATAAAACTCCAAGTCATATGAAAATTTTGTGGACAAATGCAAAGGTGGGAAAAATCAACTCCTCATCAATTGTGGCTCTCTTCAATCAAATGATTTAGATTCCATGGTAGTAGACACATTGCTAGACAATATCCAAACACTAGGGCAATGGTTTTTTTAAAAATGAATTTTTAACCAAAAAGAAAGATGAGGATACTGATAAAAATTATTAAGTGAGTACTAAATATAATCAAGAAAGTAATTCCGATAGTGGTGAAGAAAGACAAAAAGAAGGGAGAATTCCTTTACGAGGACTTATGAAAAAGCTTGGTTTGGATCCTTGTGATGGAGAAGGTGATATATTGGAAGTAAATGGAAACTTGTCTTGTATTGTGAGGATAATAATGGGTGCGATTGTAAAATAGGGCCTTGAAGAAAGAGAAAATATGTTTCACTCTAGGTGTAAGGTGACTAGAAAGTTATGCGTCTTGATTGTTGATATTGGATGTTGCAAAAATACGGTAAGCTTTATATTGGCTGATTTTATTAAATTTCCCACAAAGGAACTTCCAATTCCACACAATCTAAAATGTCTCAATAATTATGATAATATGAATTTCCACAAGCATGCCACAATGAAATTCAAAATTTGTAAGTATGAGGACGAACTTGCATTTGATGTTATTCCTATGCTTGTTTGTCATATTCTGCTTGTTCTTCCTTGTTTATTTAATAGGAGTGTTATGAATGATGGGAGTTTTAATCAACATACTTTCACATGGGTGGATCGGGACTATAAGTGGACAGCTTTAACCCTATATCAAGTGAGTGAAAAGTATAGAATTATGAGGGAGATCAGAGCAAATTCTAAGTCCATGGATGTAAGTGGAGGGAATGAGGGTTCTACTCTTGCCCAAATCAAGGTGGTTGATGTGTCCAAGAACAACAGTATCTGCTTTCCAATGGAGGATGTTGAAAAGGAGCACTATCTAGTGTGCCTTATTAACGCTGACTTATTTTTACTTGCTAACCCAAACCTAGAGCTTTGCCTAGTTTTTGTTTCTTCTCTTTGGATTAATATGGAGGTTTTTTACTAGATGAAATATCAAAGGGTTTTCCACCATTAAGGTGTCACGACCCAATTTCTCAGATCATGATGACTCCTACTATACCACCAGTAGGAGAACCAAACCCCGTAGTCCATAGCTAAAGCAGAGGACTACTACAATTAATGGGGAAGAATATCAAAAGAAATAGTAAAGATAATAAAGAACTGCGGAATACACCCAAGACCCAATGTCAATGTCAAATGTACCACTAGTATAGAACAACAATGGTAGAAAATATACAATATCCAAAGGTCTCCAAAATAAAATGGAGATAATCAAAATATAAAGCTTAAGAGAGACAGGACCAAGCTGAACACCAAGCTCACCCTGAAACTCTGATCTGAGGAGAA
>JBDJHY010127069.1:0-13659 GCA_039654485.1 Withania somnifera
GAAATGTCCCAAACCTATGAATCCAATGGATATTAGGAGTTTTTTGGGTTTGTTCGGTTACTGTAGGAGATTCATGGAAGGGTTTTCCACTATAGAGGCACCACTAAGAAAGTTAACTCTGAAAAAAAGGCAAAGTTCCAACGGTTTGAAAATCGTGAAAGTAGCTGTGAGATGCTGAAAGAACGGTTGACCTCTGTCCCTGTTTTGACCCTACCCAAGGGTGTTGAGGGATTTTGATGTGTTTTGATGTGTCTCAGGTGGGACTTGGGTGTGTACTTATGAAGCATGAGAAGATTGTGGTATATGCTTCCAGGAAACTCAAGAACAATGAGACAAAATACCTAACTCATGATCTTGAAATACACTTAGGATTTAGCATCACTACTTATATGGGGTGCATGTTGACAATTTCATTAATCACAAGGGTCTGCAATATGTCTTCTCTCAAAAGGAATTCAATTTCAGGAAAAAAAGGTAGCTTAAGTTGTTGAAGGACTACGACTTGAGTTTGCATCATCTCCCAGTTAAGGATAACGTGGTTGCTGATTCTCTTAGCAGGTTATCCATGGGAAGTATCTCTTATATGGAGAAAGAAAAGAAAGGGTTGGATATAGATATTCATCGACTTTCAAATCTAGGAGTCTAATTTCTAGACTCTAATGATGGAGGAGAGTAATTGTTCATGAAATGGCTAAGTCATCCTTGGGCGCTGAAGTCAACGAGAAGCAAACTAATGACCCTATACTTATGGAAATTAAGAAAGGAGTTTCTACACAAAAGGTTATTTTTTTTCAAAATCAAAGGAAATGGCATACTGCAATACCAAGAGAGATTGGGTTCTAGATATCTAAGGTATGCGTGAAAGAATTTTGACTGAAGCTTATGTTACCATGTATATTGTTCACCTCATCTCTACTAAGATGTATCATTATTTAAAGGAATTATATTGGTGGAATAATATGTAAAGGGATGTTGCTAACTTTGTGGCTAAGTATCTGAATTGTCAACAAGTTAAAGTGGAGCACTTAAGGGCTAGAGGTACGTCTCAAGACATAAAAATTATGGTATGAAAATGGGAGATGGTGAATATGGATTTAATCACAAGTCTACCTCGTACCTAAAATCAACATGATTCGATCTGGTTCATTGTGGATAGAATGACCAAGTCAGCATATTTTCTTCCCGTGAGGACTATCTTTTCAGCCAAGGACTATGCACATCTTTATATTATAGAGATGGTTAGATTACATGGCGCACCAGTTTCAATCATATCGGATAGAGGTATGCAATTTACTTCTCAATTTTGGAGGGACTTTTAGAGAGGAAAGGGTACGCAAGTGAACGTTAGTATATCTTTTCATCCTTAGACGGATGGTTAAGCTGAGCGTACTATATAGACCTTAGAAAATATGCTAAGGGCTTGTGTCATTGACTTTAAAGGTAGTTGGGTTCATTACTTACCACTTATTGAGTTTGATTACAAAAATATCTACCACTATATCATCAAGAATTCTCCTTACAAGGCTTTATATATTTGAAGATTTCGATCATCTATTGGGTGGTATAAAGTGAATAAAGATGGCTTATTTGGACCAGAGTTAGTGCAAAAAGCTATGAAGAAAGTCAAAGTTATTAGAGAAAGATTGAAGACTTTCCAATGTCTCCGAAAGTCATACGCCGATGTGAGGCGAAGAGAGTTGGAGTTGGATCTTAATGATTAGGTATTTTTAAAGGTATCTTCCATGAAGGGAATCATGAGATTTGAGAGGAAGGGAAACCCTCGGTACATGGGCCGCATCAAATTATGAGAAGGATTAGGAAGGTTGATATGAGTTATATTTTCCTACAAGCTTAGCATATGTCCATCCTGTCTTTCATCTCTCCATGCTTATAGAGTATGTGGGAGATCACACCTTGGTAGTGCCTATAGAAAGAATTGGCGTGAAGGATTCCTTGTCTTATATAAAGAGGTCCCTGTTGAGATTCTAGATCATCAAGTTCATAAGTTAAGACCCAAGGAAAGTCTTAGTAGAGATGTTGTGGAGGAATAAAAAGCTTGAGGAAGCTACATGGGAATCATAGGAGGACATGAAAACTAGATACACCTTTTTTTTACTACATCAAATGATGCTATCGAAGGTACAAATTCTATACATCCTTTTATGTTTTCCATATTCGTGCCTTAGTATATGTATAAATATGGAACCATAAAGTATCTTAGTCTATTTCAAATTGATTTTCTTGTTATGGATGAAATTGAGCTTTTAATTATAAGTGAGAATGGTTCCTTCCATATCCTTACTTTATCTTTATCCATCATTCGGGGACGAATGATCCCAAAGGGGGATATTGTAACAACCCGAACTCTTGCACTATGGTTTAAGATGTTCTACACATATGCTTAGGCCCAAAGCTAATAATTTATTACTTGAAACTAGATTCTAAATACTTCTACATGTGTATGAAGAGTGTTAGGGGTGAATTATGGTCCTAACGAACCCCAAACACAAAGTTGAACTCCATGTTTCTTCACCATCTTAGTTTCCAAAGAAGATCAATCATCATTTTCAAATGATCATAAATCCTAAAATATCAGGATTTGTGTGGTCCATAACCGATAAAATGAAAGGTATTTAAGTCCTTTTTCCAACTCAACAAACCTTTCATATATATGAGGTTAGAGAAAAATATTATGGCCTTTTTGCTGAAGACTATCAAAACTGTCCCGTGAAGACCGGTATAAAGAACCGTCAAAAAAGATATGACCCGTAGAGGTAGGATCATTAAAAGTAACCAAAAATTTCCCCTTTTATGGCCCAAAACAATGCCCATCCCCAACAGTACAACGTATTGGGCATCAAAAGACTCGTTTTTTCAGTTTTTTGTTAGAAATTGGGGGGTGGTTTAATCCTTTCACTTTCTAAGATCCCTTACATGTTTTTAACACCATAAATACGTTATTTTTCACTACTTAAAATGCACCAAGGGTTCTCAAATCCTTTCTTCCTTCTCTCAAAAACCCAAGAACAAAAGAGAGAATTTCCAAACCCCCAAGCCCTAAAGAGCTCCAAATTCAAGAACTTTTTTAAGAATCTTTCTCCCCTCGGTATATAAAAATACCCCATGTCTTATGAGGTTTTCAATTAAATATTTCTTATCCCAAATACTTATACTAAGTAATAAGTTAGGGTGATAAGTTATGGGTTTGGATTGTTCTTCCCGAATGAGAGATAATACTTTGCTATTTTTTTAAAATTATGTTTCGGGTTAACAAAATTCATGTTTATCTATGATTGAATTTGAGTGGAAGGATGATGAGGGAAATTTAAATCTTATAAATGAAGACCCTTGTTTTTTATATTCCTTAACCCATGTGAGAATAAACTTGTCTAAATGATAGTTTTATTTGGGGATTTTACTATAGTATTATTGCATCGATGCTAAGATTCCACCAAATGTTCTTGAATAGTTTTCTTGAATTTCATGAATTATACTCTTTGTTAAGAAACATTATAAATATTTATTGTTGGCCTTCCCCTGACTTGCTGGTTCGGGTGGCTGCGATAGCACCCTCGTCAATGACCTTAATAATGAAGTTATGAACTATGAATGGATAGCTTGGAGATCCTGGTATGATGATACCAGAATGATCTAGGACTAAATGAAAATAGAAGGTTCACTAATGATAAGAGATGATTTTAAAATGCTAAAATATGGGCTTAAAGAGAACTGATGGTTAACCGAGAAGGTGGGAGTCTAAATAGATTATCACGTGAAACCTGTGTTTTGCCACAAGGATAGTTTGATCCTTAATTAGATGACCTGATCATGCTTCCCTTTTGGGATAAGATTCAAGTACTAATGTTATTCTTAGTCCATGCGAAAAATGTGGACTGGGCTTCCTAATCGAATGTAGATCGTACACCACATAGTCCATGGTGGATAATGAATGTCGGGGATACCATCTCATTCAAAACTAAAGAACATAAGTCTATGTTTTTAGTTATGGTTTCGCTATTGATATATTTTCCTTTATGCCCTTATCTTATATTTTTTATGATTATCTTTCATGGAATATATCTTACTTTTTTACTTATTATACATACCAATACATCCCATGTATTGACCGTACTCGGGTGCTACATTATCTCATAATATAGGATCAGAGACATACAGCAGATCCATTCAAGACTACTCTATATTTGGTGAGCCTTCCATCTTTTGGAAGGGCAAATTTATTTCAGACATTTAGTATTCCTATATTTTATTATATTGTCAGGGCCTTGTCTTCATAGACTACATTTTTTATTGTTTAGATGCTTCATAGATGGATATTAATGTTTTGGATGTTTCTCGTTCTTTTTAAAGTTCGCAAGACCCTTTTTGGCACCACAATTGTTATGTAACTCGCTATACAAATTCTCATGATGAATGCTAAGAGGTACTCTGAAGAGTTAACTGGTCTGGGTGCCTGTTACATACAGGGCCTAGTCCTAGGTCATGACATAGTATGAGCATTTAAAGACAATAACTAGGGTAGTGGGAACCATGATAGATTAATGAAGTAGGTCAAGTACTTCGTAAATCTAAATTGGTATGCGTGCATGCGTAGTTATTTCTTTTTTTTGATTGCTTTCTTATGGTGGACAATATTAAGAACTTACTTGAATTATATATTTTCTCGGGAGAAGGATAGAGATTAGGAAAGAGAATGAAAACATAGATTCGAAGCTAGAAACTTTCACTTAATAACTTGAGCCCGAGAGAGAATAGTTAGTTGAAGGTAAGAAAATGAGTTAGTTAAGAGCACACTTTGAGACTAGGAGGTGACGAGTGAAATGAATCTAATAAGAATGGGAGGTTCTTATGTGAACCTAGATTGTTATATTTTTCATGCAATACATCAAAATTGTTTACTAGTACATTGTAACTATAGAGTTATGAAGGCATGGGAAACACAATCCTAGTTCCTTTCATCCATTTATAAGAAATTAAAAGTACTTTAAGTTTGGTTAATACACTTAAACAAACTAAAATCTTTGCACTTAAACAAATTCCCCCTTTTTGTAGATACTAACTACAAATAACGTAAATCACTTATTGACCAGTTCCTACCATATTTCCTTGGGTTCGACCGCAACTTTTTTGGGTTTTATATTTGACAATAGTCGTTTTATGCTTCCTAAGTGAGGTGTATATTTGGACGCATTAGGAGATATTTATGGAATGGTGGAGGTATCATCTTTACTTCCTGCTCAATCAATTTAGAACTCCTCTCTACTACTACTTTATCTACACCCTCTTATTATCCTGTTTTGGTCTAGTCAACTCTACTTGCACCTCTTGATTCTAATTTTTTGGAACCTCAACCAAAACTTTGTCACTTCTCAATGTAATTGCAATGACCTACTTGGGATTTAGGTATGTGTCACTCAATAGACCTCCCTAAGGTCTTAAATTCTAAGATTCTGCTAATTGGTCCATCTGTTTCTCCATATTTTGGGTGGAAAAATGATAATTTTTAAGACCTGATGCTATAATTACATGTTTTATATCATCTTTTCTTGATTGGCTAAGATACATTTCAATATCTTATCTGTATTGCTATACTAAGCTAGTTGCTGAAAATTCTGACTCTAAGCCTGATTTCCACTGGATAATAAATTTGGCTGGCTTTGCCAGTTATGATTATAGGTGTTACCATAAGCCTGATTTCCCCTTTGTGCATTACCCACAAAATGAAATAACTCTATATTATCTCCAAACAAGTCTTTGTAATGATCACTATCCAATAAATTTGATATCGACTCTGCACTTATTGAACCAGTTGAACAACACTTACTGGAGATTGAACTTAATCATCATATTGTTCTGAAAACTAGACAACTGTGCAAATAATATTTGATGTTGTCCACTTCAACTGTACCTGCGGGCTTCTTTACAATATTACTCTATGCAATTTGGTCCAAGATAGTGTAAATCTCTGTTATATGTCTTTTCTAGAGCTTGACCACCTATAGTTAAATATAAAAAAATTTAGTATGTGGCTTAAGACTCTTGAAAACAGTGTGGACGGAGAACACCTCATTGAATTACTCATGATTTGGATAATCTCTAAGTAGAACATTGAATATCTCCAAGGCTTGATACAAAATCTGTTTTAGATTCTACTTGAAACTTAGGATTTCACTCCTCAACTTAGAAATTTTACCAAATAGGAAGAATCGAATGAGGAAATTTCTTGCAAGTTCCTTTGAAGTTGTTTTGAATTTAAAAGTTTTACCTTCAATCATATTTGGCTTCTCCCAACAGTGAGAATAGGAAAAGCATGAGCCTTACATAATCAGTGGAGACTCTTACAAGAATAAAAGTATCACTGATCTCCAATAACTGAATATGGACTTATGGGTCCTTATATGCGAGACTTGTAAATTGTTTTCTGGTGCAGTAGTTGAACCATATGCTGTTTAAGCTCACATATACCCCCAATATTGGTCCTTCAAATATTAGAGGTAAAATTGGTGGTGAGTGGGATTTCTAGTTCGTGAATAGTCTTAGCTGTATCTGCCATGATTTCAGGAACAACTTTGACCTACTGATCCTGCTGAACTAGCCGTATTGGGTAGAAAAGTGCTACTTTTTTTCTATACTGGTGCAAGCATTACTTATGATCAGGATCTAGGTTAACCAAATATCTACACTTTGCCATTTTATTGTAAAAGCAAACTTGTACTTGCAAGATCAGTAGCTAAGACCAAGTCTTTAGCACTTAGAAAACAAAATAGTAAAACCAAGACTAAAAATTCACTAATCTTAATTCTCCAACAATGACACCAAAAACTTGTTGAAACTAATCGCACGTAAGTGTACACAGTCTCACAAGTAGTAAAGTGACTCTTTTGAGTTGTTGTTGAATCCAAAAGACTTGAGGTTAGCAAATAATAGATTCTAGGTGATACCCTTAAATTAACCAAATGCGAGTAAATACTAATATGATGATGGATTTGATTATAAATTAAATATTAGAGATAACAATGACACTATTTTGGGTTGTGAAACAATATCAACGAAAATTCAAGGGTAAAGGCATACTTCACATTCATGTATAGATAATATTTCACAGTAAAGTAGTTTATCGTGGTTGTTTACATACGGGGTTAATAATATAGTTGTGGTCTTCTGATCCTCTAGTCTCCTACAAAGTTAGACATCTAATTATATCGTGGAACGAGGATAGGACAACCAATTCAGGTGTATTAAGTTATCCTTCCATTCCGTAACCAAGTAAGGCAAACTAGGTATATTCCTATCGTAACCACATGTTTATATTTTGTTTTATAAAAGAACGATTTCACTCCGTACAACTCCACATTTTAACTCACCATTCCTTTTTTTATTTCAACATAAAATATAGGTTTATTTTTATGCTCGTGAATTATTGATATGGTAATCACAAGAATATAACAACAACCAAACATGATAAATAACAGTAAAGCAAGTTATACAATCATTATTGTAGACTTAACCTTATAAGGTAGATGTTTATCCACTCATATAATTACAAGAATCACAAATTATCAATCCATAAAGTAAAATTAAAGAATGGAAAAAGTAAAGAACAAGAAACCTAGTTTTAGAGCTCCTTGATGTGTCATTTTTATCTTCAAGTGTGTACCATCCAAAGATATGTTAAAATGAGATTACTTAATCCTTTTACAGCCTAAAAATTATGTATGATCAGTCCCACAAGTTTAAGGTACAATTACAATCCAATCCTCAACTTAAACTCATGATTTAAACAACTTTAGTAGTGTGTAAGAAAGGGTATAATGTGTGGCTGTTTCAAGGGAATGAGGGCATGTAGTGGGCCTATTTCAAGCACAAATCATTTTTATGATCTATGTGGTGTGTCACATGAGTTTCTCCATAGATGTAGGAGGTGCGGTGCACAAGGTACTCCAAAAGTGCATTTTTATCGGTTTATGCTTGTTAAGCTTGTCTGTTGTTTCCTTTATCATATTAGCTCATATCATGATGAATTTATTGCTAAAAATCTAAAAACACATTTATCTCATCGATAGCTGCAATCCTAGAACACACACAACAACCATGCATAGTGGTCCTCAAAACTAAACTAAAATGCGGGTAGAGCATGGCAATAGGTGTATAAATATGCCCAAGAAGCCCCCAATCTAAAGTTATCACATTCGTTTCTTAAACATCAAAATAATAAATAAAAATATTACAACTCAATAAACTTCCTAAAACACATAACTGTACTTAAGAACTATTTTTCATCTATCAACTCAATAGTTGTATTTTTTTTTTAATTATGTGCACTTGAAACTTTATGCTCTCAAATATGAACTCAGTTAATGTGATGGTGCTCTAATTTTTCTCTCCTTGTAAATGCACGAGAAAACATTTATGAAGCCCTTGTGTGTTTATATCTCTTGCTTGATCTTCTCAGCAAGGTAGACTTCTTTCTCCACGAGAACTCTCTTCTTTCTTGGAGTCTTCTTTATCTTTGAAGCCATGTAGACATCTTGGAAGAGTATACTTCTTATCTTGTTTATACTTCACACAATCTTCACGATTTCTGTACTTTTGAAATTCCTTTATTTAATGAAGGCCACTGCATTAAGTACAATGCATGACGAGGAATGTTGCGCCAACCTATTCCAATTAGTTTGTCGATTATCAAAATATTTAAGCTCTATCATATTCTCCTTTTTTATGATGGCAGATTCTCTTTCTCGTGTGTTGTGGATGATCTGTTTGATATCTAAAAGTACAAACAAAGAATTAGTGAACACTTATAGAATGAACGAGATAGAAACATTGGTTATAAATATCACATAAAGACACATTTATTCCTTTTGTCATCACAAAGTCACGTATGCACAGAAGCTAAACTCGGTATGATCAGATGTACCATACTTAAGGCCACAAGGCAATCACATATGTATCACCTTAAAAAGCAGCTAGCCTAGTTAGATATATTAGTGCATTTGTAAAGATCAAGGAATACATTAAAAGTAGCACAAACCAACAAACTTTATTAACCAAGGAAGATCAAACCAAAGCTATTGCAAGATAAAGCCAACGTAAATTACTTAGAACCATAAAGTAATAAAGGGAAGAAACAGGTACACACATCTAATTATTATAAGAGGAACAGAGGAGGAAGAGGTTTATGCTTGAGGAGATCAAAGATCCCATTGAGCCTAGAAGTGATTGGAGCCTTTTACTATGCCAACTCTTCCTTAAGTTTAGAAATTTTATCCTTCAGCACAATTTTCTCCAACCCATACTAGACATGAAGGGCATCCAAATACTTAAAGTGAGATGCCTTCAAGACCTAAATTTTCAACATCCTTGGTATCTAGTTGAGCCCTTAGGCACTGAACATGACCTTTGTGACCACTAACTAGAGGAAGATTTACAAAATTATTTACCACACCAATGACATATTTAAAAGTTTGATATTCCCAAGTATCCAAAGGCACATTGAAATGGTGAACTTGTACAACAAAAAATCCACAATCCAAGTCATGCTTTGTCTTCTTCTCCTTACTGAACTTAAGCAGTTGGTGCATAAATAGTTGAGGCAAGTTCATGAGAATTCTTGAGTCCAAAATGTCCATGAGAACAAGGTCCAAGAAGTTGGCCTTATACCTTCTCAATTTCCTAGGAACAATCATCTTATGCACAACATAAAAAATTAGCTTATGCAAAGGGGTCATAGCACTCTTGTCTATTTTGATTTGCACATCCAAATTAGGGTCATTGGAAAATTTCCTACATATATCCTAAGAAGACGGAAAACAACCCAAAGAGGGCCAAGATATGTACATACAGTGACACTACCCATCATTTGGAACCCCCAAAATAGTATCCAGGATCGAAGGAGCCATGGTGAAGATGGCACCATTAACTGTGTTAGTGATAAAAAGTCCAGTGCATTTGGAATCGATGTAAAATTCCACTCTCTTCTCTAACAACAATTCTTCTTCTATCACCTCAAAGGAGTATGTTGTTCCAAATTTGTGCATATAGTGTTACAAGTAGTTCTCCCATTTCAACACTCCAAACCCTATGATGACTTTGTCTCTAAGAACAACCCATTGCCTAAACCACCCTCTCCAAATTGGGCTCTACAGTCACTTCATCCTTATAAGAATCAATTTCCTTATAAGTGTCGTACTCACCAAGTGTTTTAGATCTTTCTTCATTACCCTTTTTCTCTTCATCAGTGGCTTATCCTGTAGATAAGATAATATAGGCATGTCCGAAGGAACTAGTTGTTAGACCTATTTCTTTGGTCTAGAAGAGGGTTCAGTAGTAAATTTTCCTTTATGTTTTCTCTCAGCTACCTAAACAACCTCAAAAAACATTTTACTAGGGTCCTCAGTAGTATTAGGAGGGAGCATCCCTAATAAACCTTATAGAAATGCCAATAGATTTCCTCTTAGGAGCTTCTTTACTCACAATAATCCTTTTTTACCTCTAATGATTAGGGTATGAGAAGTAATAGGGAAGGAAGGGGGAGGATACACATAATCTTCAGAAGGAACTTTCGTAAGTTTACCAGATGCCTTTTCCAACTTACGCCTTACCTTATGTTTATACAGTTCAGCAGAGGTACATTCTCATCATTAGACTAAAACAATACACCACAGGAACAAGTAGGATCAACCTATTCCATTAGGACATGTGTAACTGGAGCACCATGACTTCCTCATTGATCCCAACAGGAGAATTTGCATCCATGGAGGGGTACCCATCTATTTCCCCTACCTAGATACATTATCTTTACAAAACCTAGTAGATGGAATAGGTCCACTTCTATATTTCCCTAAGTTTCCCCCTCGCTATATGTATCCAACCTAAATCCCTTATCAACTTTCCTAAGACTCTCATCCTTAAAAGATCCCTTCTCGCACAATGCAAGAAGAGTAGCTTGATCAACCACATTACTAACACTAACAACCTCTTGAGAAGAAATTGTGCTAAGAATATGAACTACCCAATGTATATAGACTGTTAAGATCCTAGGAAAGTGAGTTTCCACAACTCTTTCTAAAAGACGATGATAATAAACACAAACCCCGATTACCTCCTTAGGAGGAACTAGCATTTCAACCCTGGAGTCAAGAATGTTATACTATAATAAAGTATATTCAAGAACATCATAAAGGAGATGAAGAAGATGGGTGGATAGCTGGGATTTGAGCAAGAGAAATTAAATAGAAGGAAAAAACTATTTTAGAAGTGAAGATGAGGGTTTGAAGAAATTGATTGAAAAAGGTGAAGTTTATATAAAAGTGACCATGTTTCAAACAAATTTAAAAGGAAGAGACTTCTTGGAAAAAGGGACTGATGTGACTATTATAACACTCATAGATGACCTCTATCTCTTACTTTTTACGGTCTAAAAAAATTAGCTCATCAAAAATATAGATGGACTAGTTTCAAGCACTTTAAATTGATTATAATTTTGCATAAGTTTTTTTGAGACTAACCTTGAATTAATTAAATATTGATTGGATGAACATACTTTTCATCCATACGTAAGAGCAAACAAATAAACCATTATATTGCATGAGAAAGCTAAAAATTAAGATGGCATAGGGATATAAGATTTAATGTACAAAATGAGTATGATAATAAAAAAACCAAAAGAAACTTTTATGTACAAGGTAAATAATTAACCAATCATTAGGATGCTTTATGATATATAAATCATCACCACATCCAACCTACTTCCTTCTTAGTGTTCCCTAGCTAGTTCCTTATTAAATATATCAGCAATTTTCGTATTAGTAACACGCAAATTCATTGATATAAGTACCTTTTCAACATTGTACCTCAGAAAATGGTGCCTTATGTTAATGTATTTGGTTTTTTATGTTGAACTAGATTCTTTTAAATAATAGTGGCACTTGTATTGTCATACAAAAATGGAACATTCAATACTCATTCCAAAGTCAATGAGTTGTTTGTTTCATAGAAACTATGCACAACAAGATGCCGTAGCAACATTATCAACCTTTAGAGTTGACAAGGCTAAGAAAATTTGCTTTTTTGTTGACCATGAAACCAACAAAAGATCCCAATACTACTCTTTCTATCAACAAGGTGCTCAACATAATCTGCATCTGTATACCAAATTTGTTGCCATTTAGGTACCACATACCTAGATACTTCAAGTACCTTAATATTATCTTTACTGCATTTAGGTGGGATTCCTTACGATTGGCTTGGGACCTAGCACACAATCCCATACTAAAGACTATATTTGTCCTTCTAGTTGTGAGGTACAACAGAAAGCCAATCACACGTCTTTACAATTTCTGCTCCATAGGTTGACTAGTTTCAACCAAGGTCCAATTTTGTTGTAGTGGAAATAGGAGTATCAATATCTGAGAAACTCATTCACATACTTTTGCTTATGTATCATTTTCCCAAAAGGATTTGTTGAACTTGCAATCGTAAAAAAAAAAAAGTTAAGCTCACCCATCATCCTCATTTCCAATTCATTGCTCATCAATTCTACAAATTCCTTGGTCAAGGATTTGCTAGTTTCTCCGAAGATGATATTATCTACATAAACCTATTGAACACATATTTTTTCTTTGTTCTTTAGGAGAAGGGTTTCATTAATCTTACCTCTTGTGCATCCATGGCCTATGAGTAACTTAGACAACCTTTCATTCCATTCTTTAGGTACTTATTTGAGTCCATATAGGGCCTTATCCATCTTAAATACATAGTCCAAGTAATCTACATTCTCAAAGACAAGAGTTTTCTTGACATATACTTCTTTCTTAAAAAAACCATTTAAGAAGGCAGTCTTTACGTCCATTTGATAGAGTGTGAATTCTATGTGTGAAACAAAGGCTATAAGGAGCCTTATTGTTTCTAGTCTTTCCACTGGAGAAAATGTCTCTTCATAGTCAATTCCCTTCTCTAGGTTGTTTTCATAACCAAAAATAGACCCACATGATTCCCTACGTCCCAAAAAATAATCCATTTTAAACATCAGCTGATAATGGCATAAATAGTAGGCTAACCAATACTAAAGTAGATTGTTAAATTAGAAAATAAATAAACCTAAGAGTCTATTATAATGACCCAAAACTTGACATTCACCAAAATCCAAGGACATCTAAAAACAAATAAATCCAAGTATATAATTCTTCAAAAATTGCAAAAATGTCTAAATATTCAATTACTCGAACAATGAAAAAGATGTTAACTCTGGAGAGATCCATAAAAAGCTGCAAAGCAGGGCTCACCCTAAATCCAAAATAGTTGGAGAAAGGATAGATACAAGGTCTCCTTTGGGATAGTGGAACACTTGTTGCACTCAAATAAATAACAACAAAAGAAAAGACAAGTAAGGAATCAGTATAAGGGTATGTGTACTGAGTAGGAATTATCGACTGACTTAGAATAGGAAATAATATTTTCATAATGACAATAATAAAATCTACTATGAATTGAATCAACTAAAACACTACAATAATAAAACAACAGCTATCAATAACAACTAATTGGATTGGAGCACTCACACTTTTATGCCAACTCTTTTGGAAAGTGCATATTTTTAGGTACTTTAGATCGATTGATTCATTTTTCCTTTATCATTACTAA
>JBDJHY010127179.1:0-13659 GCA_039654485.1 Withania somnifera
AAATGTACCCTTTTAGTATAGATTGTTGAAGTTGCATTAACTATCTGTGAAGTTGTCTTATGATAATAGACCTGTAAATGCTCATGTATGAATCTTGTGGTGATAAACATAATACGCTAAGTCTACTAGTTCTGTTTTTATTTGACTATGTGTGATCATGTGTTCTTAACTTAAGTGATCTTGTTATGAGGTAAGATAGGTCCTATGGTAGCATTATTGGTCTTATAGGTAGAACTAGTTTATCTAGAAGCTACTTGCTACGTTTAAAATATATGTTTTATATTAACTGGGATTTAACCCATTAAATTCATGTTCTTCTATGTGATATAACACTTGAATGATGGGTGAACCTCTGTTTTGCATGCGCTTTGATTGAAACTATTTAGTTAGCTGTTAAACCTTCCTAGTGATCACTGAAATGCTTCCTAAATTGTGCGTTTGGCTAAAAGCGCTCACCTGGCCTTGCCTTATAACTGAAAGCTTGAATATGGCTAGGTTTTCACTTATTAGTAAAATTTTGAATTGATTAATGTATGAAAAGCATGTTGTTTTCTAAACTAGCACCCCTCTTATGCTCTAGTTATGTGTGGTTACTTGTTGTATGACAAATGTCTGATTTAGTTGTGTTAATTAGAATAATCTCCATTTCTCATGACCTTCCCAGCTCTTAAAATTGTCTTATGCACTAGTTGTCCTATCTGAATTAGACTAAGTTCATTTTCCCTGCCTCAGTCAACCTACTTAGATGTCTAGTAAGTATATGAGTTCATGTGTACTTGAGCTTGTTTGGTATAGTCTTCTGTAAAAAACAGTTTGAATGCCTAAAATAACACTTCATGATAAGTAGTATAATCATTAACTGTTACACGTTTTATGTATACGACTATTTGACTGGAATATCTGTCCCTTGCTCATTTTGAATTAGACTTTAACTTGATCACTAAATGAGATCCTTTCAGCATACCCCTTCCCTGAAATTGGTATATTCTAGCATGTTTATAAGCTACCTTGTTAACTTCTAAAAGAAATGTCTATTCACTCAGTATTAAGATATGTTATTGTTGTGTATTATTCGAAATTGTATTCAGAATTTTGAATAATGTTAAGACCCCCTGACTAGCATCTGGCCTTTATGTGTTGTTTGATATCACTTATTTGCTTCCCTATTTATAGCATGAACCTGCATGCCTTTAATAATAAGAAATGTGTAAGCATGTGATGAGAACCTAAGTGCTAAAATGATGACTTTCTTATGTGCTCGCCTAAGTAGTCTCTCCTTTATAGTGCTCTATTCTCAAGTCGTACGTTTCCTAAAACTGGCTTTAGTACTAAACCTTCTCACTGGCTTTAGTACTAAACCTTCTCACTTAGTTCTAGGTAATAGGGTTGAATACCTAATTGGTGTATAAAGGTCTATTTGATATCTACTCTGGATGTTTAATTTTCAACAAAATGTTGTTTTTAGATCATTACGAGGTCATGACTTATTTTATTAGTTTTCTTGGTTAAGTATAATGCCTATTAGTGTGACTAAAGCTACAGTATTCATTTGTATTTGCAAACTATGCTTGGTTACTTGTCATATGTCCTCATCTTTGGTCCTAACCTGGACTCATTGTGCTTGTGAACTATTGGAATCAGATATGCTTGAGTCAGTTAATCCTATAATACCAAATGAATGGCCCTCTTGACTAGTGATCCTATATTGACTGAGAGTGTTCTATATGTTTTTGTCTCAAATATTTGAATCCTATGCATGAATCATGGGGTCTGGTAGTTAATAGTGTAAAATGACGCGTCAGTTTCTGTGTGTTGACTTCAACTATGTGTGTGCCTGAGAGTCAGACTGTGCGACTATATGTATGGGCTTAGTGTATGATTCTGCTAAAGGCTTAGAGTTAATATTATAATAGAATGATATCTTTAAGCATAATCATGTTCCTATAGAGTTACTATTAATCCTGCCTGCCTTATTTTTGACCTGAAATGTAGCCTACTAGAATGATCTCCTTTTTTTAAATGAAGTGCTTGCATGAGTGGACCAGTTCCCTGCATATTCTCTAGTTTTAAACTAATTGGCTTGACAACATATAGAATACTCACTGAATTATTTATGTGATGCCTGATAGACCTGTTTAGTTTTAAAACCAGTGATGAACTATTGCCTTGTTCTGATTGACGATCCTGCATAGTTTTAAGTCTTTTTTCCTTGTAAGCATGATCAATGTATGTTGAAGGGTGAAGTTGTGTGATGCACCTTACATGTCATCTCTATACAGTAGGCCTATCTTTGCATGCTTTTTTGTCTTGTTTAATCACCTGATGAAAAAACTTGCATCATTTATATGATCTTGCTCAGCCTCTTGCCCTGTTGCAACTTTTACCTAATATACCCTTGCATTTCACCTAGAAATAGTTAAGAATTGAAACTCCTACAGTCTACTGCCTAAGAAATAAAGGCCGATTGGCTAGTGTGCATTATGATTTTCTTTTAAAAGTGTTTTGCTTTAGAAAGTTCTCTGGTAGGTAGCTTCAATTAAGTGATTAAATGCCTGATTTGTTTTGTGTGCTCTATGTATGATAGACATCTTAATGTTTCGCTTCTGACTGGTTTCCTTATACTGGCTATATACAAGCTTGAAATAACGAATTCATTGTGTGATATAACATGCTTTTTCACATGTTCATCAGTCTTTATGTCTCGAATCTGCGAGCATGTTTATCCCATTCCCTCCCTAGTTTTATTTCACCCTTAATTGAATAGATAAACCCGTTGAGCTTATTTGTGATGTTTTGTTATTTGGGTCGTGCATATATATTGGTTTGCTTAAGGCCCACTTTGCTTACATTCTGTACTTTAAGCTCATGTTCTATTACTCACGGGGCTTAGCCCATAATTTAATATTCTTGGGTTATGTTTGAATATCCTCCTTGGGCTTTGATGTGAGCTGTTCTTCTTATATTAATAATTTGCTCATCCTTTTATTCATCATTGTACTTGTTTTATTTATTTCAATTTGTTTTCTAATCCTCTTTTCATCTTTTGCATATCCGTCCTCTGGATTCGTTGGTCTGTTTCCTATGGTTGTATGGGCTACGGCCCATCTCTCATAATTTGCTGGTAACTCTGGACATGGCAAGTCCCAATCCAACATGTTTCGTTCTTTCTCTTTCCTTATTGCTCTGTTCTTATTATTTGCTTGGAATAAAAAATGTATCCCTAGCGTACGAGAGAAATCTTTGAATTTTATATATAAAATGGTTGAAGTGTAGAATAAAGATTCTTTTAATTATTTTAAACAAAGTGTACCACAATAGGCAAGTTATAGGGCGTAAACAAATTTTGATCTTTTAAACTTACAATTAGTCGTTCTTTTAAAATAATTTCATTAGCAATGACATTTGATTTAAAACTTGCGAAAATTCTTCAAAAAGTAATAACAAATCGTTATTTCAAAAAGAATCAAAATCGAAATACATGATCTTATTGTTTATTTTAAAAGAAATGTTCCCTTTCAAATCATTTGGAGTAGGCAATCTTGGTACAATTTTTACCCAGATAAGGCTATAACATTTTATTCATTATATCGTTTTCACATATAGTTCTAAAAAGGTGCAACCTGATTAGGGATATTCTTGAGGTAACTTAAAAAACTTTCGTAGGAACATTATAGAATTTTTACTTAAGACTCTTTTAAACAGTAAATTTGTTCCTGTTTCTAAAACTCGGGGTTATAACTAATAAGTTTTCTAAATTTTAAAAAAAATTAGCGGGACGTTCTATTTTTTCTTCCGATAAATTGAAGTGTGTCTTTGGATTTTAAGATAATTGAAGATTAGCCATCATATATTGCCTTTTAAAACCAAAACCAGTAAGGAAATGACGCATTTCTTCAAACACCCTGCCTATTTTCATAAACAAAAAAATGTGAGGCGGAAAGAAAAGACATAATAAAACAGATATACGACTCTGTTCGGGATCCATTCAAGATTCTAACCTTTTATTTATCTATTTGTGATTGATTATATGTTGTATTGCCTATTTGTTTATTTTTCTGTACTTATATTGTCATTTGTATTTTATCATGGCATATTACGGCTATTTAGCCTCATTTTCATTCTTTACATTCATTAGTCAACAGTACGTAGCCCGCGACTATTTGGTTTGGAAGTCAAAACCCTTTTCTGGACTATACGATATGAGATGGTCTCATATTTGCATTTTTATGTGTTTAGTTGCAGGATAATTTGTGGGCAGTTAATTCATCACTTATAAACATGTTGATAAGAGTCGGTTCATTTATAGGATGTCGTTCATATGATGCTGAAATTAGATCCTTTTCTCAAAGCTTGGTGGCTCAATATGTCACAATCTGATAAAGACTTGGTTTGCATGCACGTAGGGTATCTTTCTTCCCTCATAGACATGTGACCATGGCCTCATCTGATCCCGATTTTGGTTAAGTTTTGTGACGATAAAAGAATGGTGTTTAGGTTCGGAGAAGTAGAGTTGACTAAGACTCTAGAAAAGCTAGAGAATAGTTATGAAAGTGTCCATATGTGCAAAGCCCAGGAAAGGAAATCGGCTTATAACATTTTAGTCTCAGAAGCATTGAAAAGAGAGAAAATCAAATAAGGGTTCTTCTTCGACCAGGATGATTAGTTGAACAAACAAAGGACTGCTACATTTCATTTCATAAATTGTATTTTTTTTTTTGGTAGATGCATGGGGATTCGATAAATAACAGGTGAATTCCATATAGAAAAAAAATTGAGGGATCGTCGGGCATTTGCATTTGTAGTGAGTCTATTAGGTACTCTAGTATCCCTCAGACAACAAACACGTCATCCATCCAAGGGTGGTTATGGTTGCCCACGCTCTCTTTTCTGTGATTAGATACGGTTCTTCTACCCAATACTATACCTTGGCATCGATTATCATTGAAGATTATATCCGGCTTTAGGAAAATGGGAAAAGATTTTTCCAAGGTTGTAATATGTTACTGCAATCGATTAAACCTGATCCAGAAAGATACTCCTTGAGGGGTAGATCACACAACATGTTTTGATCACTTATTATCCTATGCAACCTGTTAGATGATAACAAGTATAGAGTCAGTGACAGTTAGGATTTCTGGTTCCAATAGTTTGGGGACTTTAAAGAAGATACATATAGTCATCACTTCTTGAATTGCGATCTACGGTTCATATAATCCAAAGAAAGGATTTTCCTTTTTCTGGTGTTTGCGGATATTAGGGGTACTCGTCACTATGCGCCTCTTCATGCCCTTAGGGAATTTTCTTACAAGGTGTTCCTAAAATAGTGGATATGGTAGAATTCATAATTGACAATGGGAAATGAGAAGTACCCCTGAAATGATTCATTATTCAAAGATAGAAGAAGAAAATAGTTGGAGGAAAATATGTCAAAAATTGACTTCATTCAGAAGTTATAGGTGGCTACAAGGATTGGTCAAAGAAGGACATGATTAATCCCACTCGAGTGGAATACATCACGCTACAAATTCAAAAGAATCCGGTGGAGGACAAACACACCATCTAGGTCACCGAAAATAGGTTGATCGTCCAATGGTTGCAGAAGAGGTTGAAGCACATGGAATATGATTTGAGGGATACTAGAAAATGTCTGGTTCAATTGGAAAGTCATATAGAGATATAGATATTGGTCTTGGACTCCCTATCAGAGGATGATCGAGCCTATTTAGAAGGGACCCATCAAGTCATGAACCATTATCATATCTGGCCGGAAGTGGATCAAGCCAAGAGAGCGCCATGTGATGAGTTTGGTAGAAAATTTTGATTCTTTTACCCTTGTGTGGTTTTTTTTATTTCATTCCTCTGAGGGCTCTTATTTGTCTTTTTCCCCTGTGTGGATTTTTTTGATTTTGCTCTTGCGAGAGCTTAGATTACTTTTCCTATCTTTGCAATAGGCTTGATTTTCTCCTTGCCCCAGGGGCATGGGTTGTATTTTCACCAATGGTTTCCAGTGATAAAATAATTAAAAACAAATTATTCTCCAACCTGTTAGACCTCAACCATGGGCCTAATCAAAGCTACCTACTTAAGCTATACTTTATTTTGTTATGTGTTATATTTGCTTAATTATTATGTGATTAGATGTCCTAACTATAGGTGGATCAATATATTACCCTTACCTATTTCAAATCAAAGTCTGACTTGATTAAAACAAGTCTCTTAAGTTTCCCAGAATAGTCCAAAGTATTCCTAGAAACCTTTTTTTTCTCTTTCCTCGACACTAGCTCAAAATGGATGCTGAGAGATCAATCGAATAGAAAGGAGAGGAAATTGAAAAGAATATTAAGGAAGCTAGGAAGAATATTGAGGAAGTGGTTATGATTAGGAAGTTGACAATAATTTGAGCACAACAAATGAATAACAAAATTCATACCATTGAAGAAGAAATAGCCACCGCCGATTTTTGAGTAATCAAAATGCAGAAGAGACTTAGACAGGATGAAGAAGGAATGTATAATTAGGGAATGAGAATCACCTTAAAGGAAGTTTAAGACATAGAATCAACTGTACATAATATTGTATTTTCACCCATCCCCACAATCAATTGGACAAAACTCAAGAAAAGAGCAGTTATGCCAATCAAGATTAGGCCAGGGATCAATTGGATCACTTTGGATGCTCATTACCGTCGTGACCAACATACCAAAATTTTCCTATGTTCTGATATTTTTGAATCATTAATGAATAAAAAAATTGATATGTGCTGATTGGACTAAAGGATACCCATTCCTTCCAAAAGATGCTTACAAGAAATGTAAATATCACCCTTTGAGGAGTTTAGTCGATAGTGGAAGGCTAAACAATCTATTGAGTTCAAATATTATGCTAAAATGTGAAGAAGTAGACTAGAGATACCCCTCATGGAGGATGCAGTAATATAAAATACCACTTCACAAGTTTTTGTGAGTCATATCTGAACATCTATTTTAGATTTATCGATGCCAAAATCATCGAAAAACTGAGAGGAAAAAGTAACTATGCCAACCACATGGCATCGAGGTCGAGAGATTTTCCTTTATCATGAAATATCAAGAGGGAATGACATTGAAAATTGCCTCACATTTTGCACCCTCGTGGAAAGATTGATACATAGGAAGGATCAGACTGGAGTTTCCGCTGGATCAACCTTGAAGAAATACAACAAGAAGAAATAGAGTCTAGTTTTATTTACAAAAGCTTTAAGTTTAGAAAGAGTCCTGTCTTTACTTTTTTGTAACAATGTAATTTCAAAACTAATGAAAATTGAGTTAATGTCCATCCTTTTACTCTCGAACTATGTTGGTCTTGAATTCCTCACAATGGATACATAGGCGGCCTTATGGCCCGACCCTATCATGAAAAATCTTTTATTCCCTTCATATATTATCCAAAAATAGGCACACTTCTATTCACTTGGTTTAAATTTCTTGAATACCCCAATATCGATCCACGAACGAAAAATGATTATCTATATGTGTTTACTGCATTTGATATTTGCATTTAAGCCTTATGATACAAAATAACAACTTTTGCCTTTTGAGTTATTTTAATGTAACATGTACAGTTACATCTAGTCTATTGTCGAAGAATTGGTAGACCATTACTATTTTACTAGATCAAAATCGCACCAGAATACCTTTCCAGATCTATAGTTATCCCTTGATATGGAAAAAAATGGTCGGTATAAATGAGAAAACTAATCTGAATAAAATCACTGTTTGTGATGATCTGATAGCTGATCAAAATCAAATCATCTCCGGATTAACCAAAAGGTTGGAACAGTTGGAAAAAGAGGTACAAAAATATAAGGATGTGGCTAATCCGGCAACTACGACCAATGTCCCACTCAGAGGGCATCCATTCCAAGTTCCTTCTCGGAAAACCTTTCCAGTAATATTTCCTAGGAGCCATTTCATGTTGGTTCATCTTACCAAGTCCACACTCCTCAAACCCAGCATACCAACTGAGTAAGTAATCCAGGATTATGTTATCTTGAAAACCCTTTACCCACTCCCCAAAACTACCAAACTGGCAATATCAACTCTCGGAATATTCCTTTTTCTTTCAACCTAAATAACTACACTTCGTAGAACCTCACACATGCCTAACCAAGCCCGACTCAGAATGTCTCAAACCTGAAGGACCAAGCACCATTTGAAACTACCTTTCATGTAACCCTAATTCCCAAACCTTACCCCATCCCTCAGAACTTCAAGAAGGACAGAGAGTGGAGTGCTTTGGACTACCAACAAGACAACGAAATGATGTGGATAAAAGAGAAGATACCAAGAATCAAGGAAATCAAGAGCACCCCTGAGGAAACTGGGTTCAGTTATGACAATCTTTGAATGCAAGTGAGTCTAGACTTGCCAAAAGGTTTCGAGATCCCTAAGTTTGAGACATTCAATGGAACTGAAAATCCTGGTGCCTATCTTAATGCTATTTTGACAAAATAGTAGGGGCTGGAAGAAATGAAGCACTACTAACGAGACTATTTTTCCACAGCCTGAGTAGCCAGGCATTGGAGTTGTATACTATTAAATATCTTAAAAAATGGACAAGATGGAAGTCTATGGATAATGAATTCATGGAAATATTCACTTACAAAATTTAGGATGTCCCCAACAAATACTCTCTAGATCACATCCTTCAGAAGACCATCGAGTATTTTTGAAAACTACGACTATCGATGGAGAAAATAAGATATGAGAGTTCAACCTCCCATGTATGAGGATTATATAGTATCCGTTTTCATGAGATCTCAATAACTAGAATATGGCGATAAGATGATCTCAACCATTCGAGCCAGCTCTATAGAACTGGTCAAAATCAGAAAAAATTTAGAAGAAGATATCATAACAGGTAAAATTTTCCGAGTATAAGAATCTCTGGGGCTCTCAAAAAATAAAAGAGAGGATGTGGCAACAACTTCACCTCTCCCTATCTCCAAGCTTAGGAGATATCTGGGCCTAGCTTAAAAAAAGACACGGTGATGCCATCATACAACGCTATTCCCCAAATCTCCCAACTAGTGTTCTTTACTCAACCTAATCCCCCAGTCATTCCACTAAGTTATTTTTTCCAAGCCAATGTAGAAGCTCCACATCCAAATGTCCAACCTCCATAAAAAAATTACCATGCCAAATTGCCAAAATAATATAAATGTAAGACCTACCAAAAAGCACCAGAAAACTCCAATCTCCATGAATAACCCCAAATAAATCAAAACACTACCAATGCCCTCATCTAAAATTCAAAATGAAACCTCCAAGGAACTTTACCCCATTGGCAAAATATAGAGCCCAATTTCTAGAAAGGTTGAAAATCGGTGGACTCATCTAGCTTCTCCCATCTTAGACTATCAACACCAACACTCGCTTCAATTTGGAAGATCTACTATGTGCTTATTATTCTGGTAGGATAGGACATGACATAAATGATTGTCCTTATTTGAAGCATAAGATACAAGACTTGATAGATTAGAAAGTGATCACTCTCCAGATCACACTAAATGTTACCAACAATCCTCTCCTAAATCATACATGAGCCAGTGTAAACATGATAGAGACTAATGAAGAGTGGTAGATCTACAAGAACATGGTGAAAAAGAAAACAAAAAAGTCAATCAAAGTGGAAGAATTATCCAAGGCTGTAGCAACCTTGAAAATTGATGAAAATCCCAACTTTGTGGTTACCACAACACCTCACCAGATCTTTGCTTTGGTTTTCACACGAAAAAATTCATTGTCTAAACTGAATCCTCTCACGGCATAAATCAAACTGGAAGATTCTATACACCGAATGAATTACCCAATGATGCCTACAAGAAAGATCAATCAAGAAGGTCAATCACCGAGGGTGAGAAAGAAGAGTTTTGGAGAAAAATGCAACCAAAAGAGTATTCTATGAAAAAGTACCTTGATAAAACTCCAACTCATATCTCAATAATGGCGCTCTTGATGAGCTCTTAATAACACCAACAATCTCTCCTTAAGGTTTTGGATGAGACATTTATGCCAACTTGGGTTAATGGTGAAAACCTGGACCTTATGGTCAGCAAAGTGATAGGGAGTCACAACATTTTCTTTAGGACGATTAGCTGTTGTTTGAAGGAGTAAGGCACAACAAGGGTTTGGATGTGACAATAAAATATAGAGATCAAATAATCATCTAGGTGTTGATTGATGAGGGGTCGGGATTGAACATTTGACATTTATCAAGATTAACCCAACTTAATTATGATATTAGAATATCAAGCAAAGTTATATAAGTGTACGAGGTTTCGACAGTAGGCAAAGGGATACAGTAGGTAGGGTCAGCCTCTTATTCTAAATAAGCCTCACTTAGATTCAAGATGATTTATAAGTGGTGGATATTAATCCCATCTATAATTTTCTACTTAGATGACCTTGGATCAATGACACTAGGAAAGTGTCCTCTGCTTTGCATCAGCTGATGAACTTAATGTGGGAGGCTTAGGAAATGACCATTCAAGGAGAAGAAAGTTACCTTAGTCACCCTAAAGGAATAGTGCCTATGATCAAAGAGTATCCTAAAGGAACTGAATTCTACGTCATTGAAGTAGTGCATGCCATATGTGAAGACAAAAGTCCTCCTATTCAAATGCTTTTGAAATACAAAATGATAGCATCTGTTATGGTGAGGAGTGGCTTTGAGCCCGATTTGAGGTTTGGAAAGAACATGGATGTGATTATTAAGCCAATATGAATCCCTAAACAACATCTCAAGTATGATTTGGGATATCAGCCATTCGAGAAAGAAGAGATAAAATTCAGCAAGAAGAAGAATAACCGTGGTCTGCCAAAGCCTATTCCTCCATTGTACCAATCGTTTCCCATTCACATTACAGCTGTTTTTAAAGATCTAAAGGAAGAGATTGAGTCTTTTCTTTGAAGAGTGAGATTTTATCCTATAGGAAATCCTATCATGGATGGAATTAATCCTGAAAAACCCGGAGAACAATTGCAAAATTGGAAGGCTATGCCACTCGTGATTGTCAGAGAATTGGGATAGAATGATGTTTCAAAATTTGCAAAAAATAGGTGATTATCTCGAGGAGGCCAAGACTCATCCTTTGTCTTAAAATTGTTCTGTTCTAGTTTTTAAATTCCAAAAGGCATGGATATATACTCGTATAAGTCCATGAGCCATAATTTGTAGTTCTTTTAAAATTTTAATGAAAAACGTCCCTATATTTGAAAATTATTTTACTCTTTGTATATCTATTTATTTATAATCCTATTTTTGTGATCTCAATAAAGAAATTTTAAAGCCTGCTACTGTCATATCATGCCAAATCCATAATGAACAAGTCGAGCATTAAGATGATGATCCCAAAGGCTATGACAATGGAAAATACATAGGTCCTGAATGGATGGGTTAGAATTTCGAGCAATTCAAGAAAAGCCAAATCTAGTAAAAATTGAGTCTGTCAACTTGGGAAGTCATGAAAAATCCAAAAAAACCAAAACCGGTGTGCCATGACTGAGAAATAGAAAGAGAAGCTTACACACCTCCTTAAGCAATACATCAATGTGTTCGCCTGGTCTTTTGATTATATGATAGGGTTGAATACTTTTCCCATAAATTACCCGCTGATCTAAATGCAATCTTATAAAGAAAAGAGACCAAATTTTCAAACCAAACTTAAGTTTGAGGATCAAAGAAGAAGCCACCATACAAATCTAAGATAAGGTGGTAGAGGTGACTAAATTCCTACTTGGTTAGCTAATATAGTCTCGTTACTAATGAAAGATGTAAAAATCATGATTTGCATGGATTACAGGGCCTAAATAGGGCTGGTACCCTGGAAAAATTTCCACTGCCTAACATTCATATACTGATAGACAATTGTGCAAAACATGAGTTGGAGTTGTTCGTGGATTATTTCGTCTGGTACCATCAAATCTTAATGGATAAAGAAGACAGAGATAAAATAGCTTTCATCATGCCCTGGGGCATGTATCATTACATGGTAATGCCTTTTGGACTTAAGAATGCTGGTGGTACCTACATGAGAACCATGACAACTATATTTCATGACATGAAGCCTTAAGAGATTAAAGTGTATGTTAATAATGTCATAATTACGTCCCAAGAAAGTTTTGACCAATTAGACAATCTGAAGAAGTTTTTTTACAGGCTTCGTAAGTACAATTTGAAGTTAAATCCTGAAAGTGCACCTTTGGAGTACCCATTGGTAAATTATTAGGCTTCATAGTCAGTAGGAGAGACATCGATCTTAATCCCTTGAAGTTCAAAGAAATTCAAGATTTGCTACTACCCAAGACAAAGAAAGAAGTCATAAATCTCTTAGGAAGGTTGAATTACATCAGTCATTTTATATCTCAATGGATTGTCATCTGTGAGCCTATTTTCAAGATGTTTAATAACGGCTCTCATGCTCATTGGATAGAAGAGTGCTAAGAAGCTTTTGAAACTATTAAAGAATATTTTTCTAATCTACCAATTCTATTACCATTACGAGAAAGAAGCCTGCTTTTGTTGTATTTATCGGTGTCACCCAACTCATTTGGATGTGTTCTCTCCCAACATGATAAGACAAGGAAAAAAGTGCAAGCATCTTCTATATTAGTACGAAGTTCACTCAATGTGAAATTCGTTACATTTTTTGGAGAAAACTTGTTGTTTCTTAACATCAACCGCCCATAAGTTTGAGACACTGTTTGTCTTCCTACACTACCTACCTTATTTCCAGAATGGATCCATAAGACACTGTTGTCTTCCTACACTACCTACCTCATTTCCAGAATGGATCCATTAAGGTACATATTTCAGAAAGAAATGCCCATAGACATATTGGCAAAAATGAAAAATATTATTGAGTGAATTCGACATCGTATATGTTACTCAGAAGGATGTTAATAGGCAACTAATAGCGGACCATCTTCTTGAAAAGCCAGTCAATAAAGTGCTTAGTTTGCTATGGATATACTTTATGGATGAGGAAGTGTGGTTTGTTGATAAGATATATCAGATAGCTACCTAGGATGGAGATTATATTTCAACGGAGTAGTGAACTTTAAAGTATCTATAATAGGAGCTATCTCAGTATCTGAAATCATCCATCATTATTCGGCAACAGGCAAGCTTCATTCTACTGTACAAACAACATGACAAAATATGAAGCATATATTTTAAGTCTATGGCTCGTCATAGATATGAATCCACAAGAATTACCGATAATAGGTGATTCTGATTTACTGATTCACCAGGTCTAAAGAGTGGGTTGCCAAGAATTACAAGATCAGCCAGTATGTGGAAATGGTACAAAATTACAAGATCAACTAGTATGTGGAAATGGTACAAAGTCTGTGTAAATGATTTTGAATAGTAAAAACAAGAATACCCCTAGAGCATAAAATGAGCTTGCTGATACATTAGCTTTCCTGGCATCCATGCTTCAACATCTCGACCAGTGCTATATCCATTCCTTGGAGGTCATGTTGAAAGATAAACCAACATATTTTTCACAAGTTGTAGAGGAACCAGATGGTAAGCTTTGGTATTTTGACATACAGAGGTACCTCAAAAGGGGGCAATACCCCAAAGACACCTAGGTCAATCAAAAGAAGGACATCC
>JBDJHY010127725.1:0-13658 GCA_039654485.1 Withania somnifera
TTCTTGTCTTTTTTTGACTCCTAATTGTTGTTGTTATTATTCACATATATTGTTGCAAGGATTTCGGGTACATTTTCCTTCATTGCCTGAAATCCTATTATGTAATTAGCTAGTGAAACATGTTCTAGTTGTTACATGATTTTTATCTAAGTAGCTAGCTTCCATGATGTACTACTTGATTTTGTGACCTTATTTATTGCCTTTCGTTATTTACTACTTTTATTATTGTAATGTGCCTAGTGGGACCTCTAAGCCTAATGGGTACAAGGTTCTTCACTACTTGTACTCATATTACACTTTCCCATGTGCAGATCTAAGAGCAGGTGCCCGACATTAATTTATAGATCGCTGTTTGTGCAGATTTTACTTATTTTCAGAGACTCATAGTGAGCATGACATCCAACTTTTCCTGCTTCTCTTTAGAATTTTATTGATCTTTATGTATTTTCGGAGATACTATTGTATTGGACTTTTGATTCCTTGTTTTGTACTTAGAGGTTTAGCATTACAGTGATACCAGGTTTTGGGAATTTTTAATTCTTTTACTTACCGTTAATTCATATACTATTTATTATATTTGTGCTTTTAACTTTTGATGTAGTATTCCTCAGCTTCGAGCTATAGGGTTAGTTCTTCTACTAGTAGTATAGATGTTGTCATCATGATCCAAAAAATTTGGTCGTGATAAATTGGTATCAGATCCCAAGGTTCGTTAGTGTCAGTGTATAGAACTAATGTCTAGTCCTGCGGATTGACATAGAGACGTCCATTGCTTATCTTCAGGAGGCTATGGTGGTATTTAGGAAATAACTTCTTCTCCTTGATACCTATTTGTGCACTTTTTCCTTTGATGTTTCCCAAAAAACTTATTCGTTAACATCATTCATCCATAGAGGGTGCATTCGAAGTCTTTAGAAAGAAAGGGAGAGCATTCCATACCAGTACCAAGGACACCTGTGGTGGGGGGGCGCAAGATCGAGAAAAAGACAGCAGTAGACGATGTTCTAGGGTCATTGCAATAGCTAGAGCCTAGGATGTGAACAAAGAGTCAGTTCCGGCCATAAACCAGTGGCCATTAGATATTGTTTTATAGCATCCAGTGGACTTGGCAGCAACTTCAGCGCTGATAGGATTTTTAGCTATGCCAATTCTGCAAATATTGCTGCTTGAGATTTTGGGCGTAATCAGGGGAAGAGAATTAGTGGAATTATTTCCCGGTATCGATAATGGTTCGCCAGAGTAGAGGGAGTTTAGGCGCCTCAGCAAGGACTTAAATCCGTCACAGAGTATGAGGTTCATTTTTTATGAGATTGTTGAGCGTACTACTATAAATTTTCCCTACTGAGTAGGATAGAACGTAGAGATTTACGGATGGTTTAATTTTTCCTCTTCAGGTACACGAAGATATGGAAGGATTGTGCCAGGAGGCTGATGGAGTGAGTGATCGAGGCATTGGATCTTCAAGCCGTGGTGGCCAGTCGGGTTCTGGTCATATATCTCGAAAGAGTAAGCTACGAGGACCATGTTTTGATGCATCATCATAGGTCATTATGCTAGATTTTACCCCTAGCAGGGTAGTCTACAACCTACTTCGCATTTTGTTCAGTCAGATGGTGTTTGTGGTACCTTATTATGGGATTCAGCTCAGCCAGCATTGTCTGTAGCTTAGAGTTTATAACCACCTATTCAAGTGGCATCACCAATAATTTATACCATACCACAGACTTCAGTTGAGGTTTAAACATATGTTAGAGATCAGAGTTCTGAGTAGACTGCAGGAGGTATTCCGACTGTGGCTTTAGGTTAGGATGGACAAAATTTTGTGCCAAAGGATTTTTGGTAGCGTAGGTGATCGGGGTTATGCCTGGAGTATGGTAGCTCCAGTAATTCTACTAGGGTTTGCTATCAAGTCCATGTATGCTTTGATTATGGAGTAGTAGGTCACTGTGGTAGAGAGTGCCCCCAGTGAGGGGTGATGCAGTCTTCCATTCATGGTGCTTCTGAGTCAGTGTTTCCATTAGTTATATTTGTTCCTTATGGAAGGGCGGATGTCCTAGGTAATTCTTAGTGTGGTGAGGGAGTTGGTTGGGGTCGGTGTCTTGTTAAACATGAATAGTCTATGCCTGTTGTTATCTGGACTACAACAGAGGTAGAGACGAATCTTATGTTTGATTTTCCCTTGCTTTTATCAAGTTTGGATTTTATTTTATTTATTTTGGTAACCTTTTGGCCTTAATAATTCTTTATCTGCTTATTTTACTTTCCCCTATGTTCTAATATTGGCTAACGCACCATGCATTTTTAGCTATTTCTTATCACTTTATAGCTGGATTCTTTTAGTAGTAGATTTCGATGCTAAACCCAATTAGGTAGCTGGCTGATGATTACAATTGTTAGTAAAGATCTCACTTTGGACCCCATATAAATAATGCCTCTAGATCTTAAGTGCAAACATTACCGCTGCTAACCCTAAGTCATGAGTAGGGTAGTTACGCTAGGTGACCTTCAACTGCCTTTAAGGATATCCAATTACTCAACCCTACTGCATCAAAACACCCCCTAGAGCAACACTAGAAGCATCACAATACACGGAGAATCCCTAACCTTCCACTGACAAGGTCAATATTGGAGCTGAAATCACCAAGTCCTTGAGCTTCGAAAAACTTAATTCACAATCCTCAAACCACCGAAAGGTAACATCCTTCCTAGTCAATTTAGTGAAAGTTGCTGCAATCAATGAGAACCCTTCAACAAAACACCAATAATACCCACCTAAACCAAAATAACATCGAATCTTTAAAACAAATGTTGGCCTCTATCAATCACGCACTACTTGAATCTTTGATGGATCAACTTTAATTCCAGCCTAGGACACTACATGTCCCAAAAATGCAACAGAATCTAACTAAAAACTCACACTTTGAGAACTTGCGATAAAGCCCATGTTCTCTCAGTGTCGGATAATCAACCATAAATATTGCTCATGATCAGACTTACTCTATGAATATACCAAGATGTCTTGAATAAAAACAATCATAAACGAGTCCAGATAAGGCTAAATCAATACACGTTCTCATCGTACCATCTTTCTCCTTAACAAATTAAACTGGCACACCCCAAGGTGACACACTGGAATGAATAAAACCTTTAACTAATAAGCCTTAGAGCTGAACCTTCATCTCTCTCAACTCTTCAGGAGCCATATGATATGCAACAATAAAAATGGGCTTAGTGCTCGGCTCTAAATCAATAGTAAAGTCAATATCTCTCTCTGGTGGTAGTCCTAGTAGGTCAGCTAAAAATACATGAAGGAACTTAGGAAAAATAGGAATAGACTCAGGAGAAGGAATATCGGTACGAATATCACGAACATATGCTAAAATATGTCAAACAACCTCTCCCAACTAACCTCATAGACCCAAGGAAAGAAATAAACCCTGTCGGTGCACGACCATTAGAACCCTGCCACACAATCGTGGATAAACTAGGCACTGCTAAGGTAACAAACTTGACATAACAATTCAAAACTGCATGGTGAGGGGACAACCAATCCATAATAAAATCAAAGTCAACCATGTTTAAAAGCATTAAATCAACCTAATTGTCTAGTCCACTAATAGAAATCATACTCGATCAGATCACCTAATCCACAACTAAAGAATCCCCTATAGGGGTAGCAACACACATAGATGCAACTAACATATCACTAGGCAACCCTAAATTGGGTACAAAATAGGACAACACATACGAGCAAGTTGACCCAGGGTCAAATAAGGTTGATGGAGGTATATAGTGCACAGTAATCAAACCTGTAATAACAACATCCAAAGCCACAACCTTAGGTCGAGCTGGAACAACATATAACTGGCAATCACCACAATGACGACCACTACCGCAACCACCTCCCTTACCATGCTGGCCATTACCACCATAACCACCATGTGCCCCACCCCTAGCCAGTGAAGACACTGATCTCAAAGGTTGTGCAGACTGGGGAGTAGGATAAATAGTGCCCCTTTGCTGACAAGATCTAGCATAATGGCCCACTAGGCCATACTTAAAATATGACCCAGATAGCCCACTCTGTTGGGATTCTCTACCATAACCCATGTGACTACAATGCTCTGATGATACAACTCCTCTTGTATACTGTGTTGGAGATGGAGATGAAACCTACAATGATACTTGCATTGACCTGCTAGACTGGATCTGTACTTAGGAAAACTGACCACAGCCCCTAGAACGGGACCTACTATAACCTACCTGATATTTTTGCCTGTTCTCCTTGAGCTGACGTGACTCACAACAGATGGCTTCCATAGAATTAGTGTGATCAACCAATGCCTGAAATAGAAGATCATTAGATACTAGCAATGTTACCACCTCACGGAGTCTGTCTCTCACCATATGTGAATATTTGGACTCTCTCCACCTCTGTAGGCATGAACGCCATACCATACATAGACAACTGATGAAACCGAGCCTCATACTAAGCCACAAACATCGAACACTATTCAAGCTTTCTAAAATCCTCTCTCAAGCGCCTTCAGTCATCCCTAGATATAAAATTCCTCTTGAAAACCTTATAGTACTCAGCCCAAGTTGGCTGGGGTAAACCTGCTGGTCTATGAACAACAAAATCTCTCGATCATTGTTTAGCTGCACCACACATATGATATGTGGTAGAAGCTACACTGTGGATATTCAACACCCACATATTGGTCAATCACTTTTCACACTTGACAACAAACTCATAGGCATCCTCCTTGGAACTCCAATGAATCTAGGGAAAAATAATCTCATAAATTTAGTCAAGAGCTTCTACTTCAAAATTGAACTAGATGGTTGTTGCTCAACTGTAGGAGCAATGGCTAGCACTGTGAGGACCTGAGCAGGTGTAGAGATATCTTTTGGAACATTGAGTGGAACTTGCTACACTATAGGAACTGCTGCTATAGGCTGTGGTGCCAAAATAGATAGATATGTCCCCTCGGTAGGGGGACCACTATAAGAACAGAGTAACTGTCATAATATGTTATGAATGTATGAAGAAGCTACTATAACAGGTGCTGGAATTGGTGCCACAATAAGTGCTGCAAGCTGGTGCTATAAACACTAATGAAACCTCAGAAGTAGTAGGAGGAGTAGGTACTTTTATAGGTTCTCTGGCTATCTTTGTTGTTGCCGATAAACATGTATGAGGCATTTGAGAAAGAGTGATTATGATGAGTGAGAATTTTCAAGAAACCATCAAGGATGAATGCACGATCCTGGATTCAAAAGAAACTATTATTTTCCTAAATTTCATTATATCCTTCCGAAGATAAGCAACAGATGTCTCCTTATCGATCTGCAGGACACTAATAGACATTTGTTCTGTACACTAACATCATTGAACCTAGGGTTTGATACCAATTTTTCACAAACCAATTTCTTGGATCATAAGGGCACATGCTATACCGCCAATAGGAGAACTAACCCCATAGTATGAAGCCAAAGTGGAGGACTACTATATCAATATGGAAAGAACAAGTATGATAAATAATAGAAAAATAAAATGGAACTAAAAGAATAAAAAATTCCCAAAACCTGATATTAGTGTAACAGAAAACCTCTAAGTATAGAATAGGGAATAAAATGTCTAATACAAATGTATATCCAAAAATACATGGAGATCAAAATCAATATTGAAGAGAAGAAGGAAAAGTCGGACGCCAATCTCAACTTGAGTCTCTAAAAGTCTATAGAGTCTGTATGAACAACGATTTGTAATCAAGGTCAAGCACCTGTACTTGGTTCTTCACATGGCAAGTGTATTTATTACAAGCTGCCAAAACAACTCATACCCAGTAGGCTTAGAGGGCCCACTAGGCACATGCCAATAATAAAATCAGTAAATAATGAAAGTCAATAAATATGGTCAGAGACGCAATTAGTACGTCAAGGAAGCTAGCTACTCAAATAGGGATCAAGCATCAAATAGTGCATGTATCACTAGCTAATCACATAACAGGATTTCAGGCAATGAAGGAAAACATACCCGGAATCCATGCAACATTATATGTGAATAATAACAACAATAATTAGGAGTCAAAAAGAGATAGGAGGAGAACATAGATGGTATACCGATAACCAAAAGTACAATAGAAAACTGATAAGAGAGTGCCAAGCACAATAAACCAAATAAGAAGTAAGTCTCAAAAGTAACACTATCGTAACTACGCAATAAAGAAACAAATAATAAATAATTTAAACATAAAATTCATGTACACCATAAAACTTACATCTTAGCCAGGGTACACTGAAGAAGAAAAGTGCAAAAAAGTAAATACACACACATAAAGTAAAAAATCCTATGCGCATTTCTCCACCGGTACCCATAGGTGCAATAGGTAAAATCTATTGTAGGATACCCTAAATATTCTCAGTATATCTCTCCTCCATCGTATAATCCCCCTCCCTATTGCCTGAGAGCCTGGAGGCAAGGTCCATGGAGGTACCCTCAGCACGTATAATCTCTAATGTTATCATAACCTCACATCCCAAATCACAAATCCTCAAGGGTCTCATATTATGGAAACCAATGTCTCATATAAAAAACATCATCAAGCTATACTCGGCAAGTCATGGTGTTCCATGCCTATATATCATAGTATCACCAAAGTATTCAAGGAAACTGTGTTAATAATCCTTTGAATAAATGCATGTGATAGTTTTGAAAAGTTGTACTCAATGTCATACGATGATAGGCTCAAGTTCCAGTGGCTGTACTCACTACCAAATGGAGTCGGTCTCAAGTTCCAAAATTTATTAGTCAAATGATAATTCTTGGTATTAGGGTGTAAATCTTGGCCTAAAGCAAGTAAAAATAGTATTATCGAGTGCTTAATACAATGTCGAGTATAAAATAGTTAAAAGGTTATTTACTTATATTATTATTAGAATATTACAATTTATTGGTTTATATCCTTTTTTGTCATCTTTACTAAAACCAGTCTCCATCCTTCATGGCTCAATAATCAGGTGGTTATACTGGCCCATCTACAGTAAACTCTCATTGGAGCTCAAGGCCTAACCTCTTATATAATGTATGCACAACATATCAACAAGTATAGACTCACAAACCTAACATGACCAATAAATCATACTCTTCCACTATTCACCTCCAAATGCGTACTAAGTCCAAATTCACATTTTTAAAAGACATTAAATACAACTCAAGGTCCTAATATCAATATCAATCCATAATTAGATGATAATTTTCTACATCAAGCTACTAAAAAAAGTCATATAATTACATTAAAATTCAACAAATTTCTTCATGACACAATTTAACTATTTTTATGCTTAATCACCTTGCTTATATTATTCCTTTTCAGGTAAACAACACATTATATCACCAAGAATATTACTTATGAAACACGTAGATTTAATTCTATGTTTATAAATAATTCTTCGTGTTTTATCCACCTCAAATCCACTGGAGGCATAGACATTCTTTCCCCGTTAATTTTATATTATAAATATGCAAACAAACCTCAATTTACTAGTCATTAAACAATTGACTAAATGGAAGCCAAGAGGTTGTTGCAAATTTCATGAATTTATGCTTCTTGCTTGAAAGTAAAAGTTAATGGCGGACTCTACGCAGATTTTTATGTATGATTCTTATTGGTATAAGCTTTTCCGTCTTTCTTTTGGTGGCTAAAGGTGGAAAATAATTTCTGGAGATATTTTTTGGATGAAGCCCTTTCTTTATAATCAGTTTCAAACAAAAATTAATATTAAACTGGGGTCATTGCTCCTTTCCTATTACTAGTATGGGTGCATTTACCATTTTGGTGGTACCATTGCGATGAACATATTGGTTATATTTTTGAAAAAAGATATTTTTTCTCGATCTTGATGATGTTCGTATTTTGGATTTTTTCAATAATAATACTCAACAATGATGGAGGGATCTTACAATAGATATTAATTTTCCACCCATTTGTCTTTCAATGGCTAAGGGGAGGTAAGTTGATATTCGGATGGACCAAAAATTTTATGTTCTTTTAGAAAACTCATTACTTAAGGGACCATTAAACCAAAAATGTTTCATGCAAGTTTTATAAAGTAAAATAATCACTAAATTAGGATGAAATACGCACAAACTTGAATTGCATGTAAGAATAAATACAGGTTCTGCTATTGTAATACAAGGCCCATTGCATTAGAAATGCTACAATGAAAAGCATACCACCACGGCTATTGCACAGAAAGATCTAAGGGGTAGAGATGGTTATTTTCCCTCATTTTCAACTTTTCAAACTCCCTTTTTCTAAAAAACTTTCTCCACTTTTGCGGCTTCAACTTAAATTTCTCAAGGTAATGCTCTATTTTTACTCCTTAATACTTGTTTTAGAACTTGAATTTGTACAAATCTTGCCCCCAACTTGTTATTTTTAGGGGAAAGGGGGTGTTGGAAGAGGGTTTTTGGTGTTAGAAGCGGGTTTTTTATTTGATCCATAGATGCAAAAATCTCAAAAGTGGAAAGCACTCTTACGTTCACAATGTCTCTATGGCGCTCTAGGAATAGGAATTACGATGTTCATGGAGCATTTATTTAATTGGAGTAGGGTAGATCAGAGAATTACTTTTGATTTTCTTAGTCCATGAACACTTGATTTTTGTTATTGTCACAACCCAAAAATCTAATTGTAGTGATACCTTTTACACAACATCAACAAAGGTTGAATGCAGAATAATTGAGTAAGTAAGAAGGTAGAAGGTGGATTCAAAAATCCAATCTACAAAACCATCCAAAAACATAGAGCCCCTATGTATAAGCCACTAATAGAAAAAATACAATGTCTGAAATAAATATGATACAAGTCTCAATATATCAATATCTGAAATAAATTAAAGAACAAATTAAATAAAAGGAATCCACAAAGCAACTAGTGCAATCAAACTGCTAATGGAACTAAATAAGAGCCTCAAATAACAAACAAGGAGAAGGGTCAGTAATCTCAGACTTAGTGGCTATACAAAGTGCAGAAAAAGGGCAAGATTGAGTATCAAAAATGATGGGTACCCAACAAGTATCCTCGACTGACCCTAAACTAAGAGAAGATGAGAAACCACCTACAATTAAACTATCCCCCAAACTACAACCTGTACTCAAGAAATATCAACCAACGATAGTAACTAGAATAGATAATATAAACTAACTTAAGTAAGTAGTCAAAATCACAGTCTCAGATAATCTCAATGAAGCATATAAGTGAATCATCATATATATCAACAAATAATATAGAATTAATGAATGAAAATAAAGAAATTGTATGCAATGCGATGTAATAGCAGTCAATATGATGCATGTCTATTCTACTATACACACCTACTTCTAATTTAGAATATTAGGACCAATGAGAGTTAGCTAATCCCATGTATTTCCCATCACCTATGTGGCATATACTTGACCCTAGGGTCCATCACATCAGGTGGTTTCAGTTGGCATATCAATATCTCATATCCATATCATATCTATCTCATATTTGATAGACTATCACAATATATTTTCCCATCCCATGGTAGTGTATCCACTTCAATACCAAATTGTGAATCGAACACAATATAATATGCAAGCATGTGATGTCGAAATAAATGCAAAATCCCTTACACAAGAATTACTATAGATAAAGTATCAAAAGCAAAGGCCAACACAGGCATCACAATAGGTAAGTATCAACACAACCCTCTGCATGGCTATCTCAATAAAGTAATATCAATAAAAAGAGTAAAACCTCTCAGTAACTCAGTAAAACAATCGAATATAAGTCCAAATCCTAAATCTCAGCTCAAAACCATCAACAATATCGTAATATACCAAGTATTACGCTTATTATCAACCTAGCCCAAATAAGTAGACTGACACCCAAGGAGATACTTGTCATCTCATTTACATGGAGTCTCCATCAAACACCATTACTCCCTCTATGAATAATAGGTAAAACACATAGAACATAAGCCTAAGCACTTAAATAAAGAGTCATAGAATCTCAACATACCTTAAAGTTGGAAAAATTAAACTTGACATTTTCCTTTTCTAAATGCCTTCAAAACTACAAAATTTGGTGAAATTCAATTATCAATGAGAAAAAAATTCAACAATAATCATATTGCTACTTTTTGAAAAATGGTCTAAAAAACCACTCAAAAAATCAAACCTGAAACCCAAAATCACTATTTAAAAAATTAAATTTATATTACCTATAACTAAGAGATTTTAAATATGATATTTCATCAAAAATAGAGTTATAATCGACCTTATAATCATTAATTTGTCATACTTTAACTTTTCTGAAATAATTCTGAATTTTCTAGCTTATAGGCCATTTAAAACGATAAACTCAACTGAAAAATTTATGCAAAAATCAGTTTACTAATTGCATAAGGATCCTAAATATGAATTTTCATCAAAATTGAGTTCAAATCAATAAAACCCTAATATTCCTAAGAAATTAAAAATGAAAAAACTATGAGAGATCACTAAAATGAGAATTGGATACCAGCCCTCTTATTGAACGGAGAAGGATGCCACAAGAATCACTCTATTTTGAGATCTAGAACCCCTAATATTCTCAAAAACCCATATAAACACAGTCTGATATCTAAATACCGTATTTTAGCACACTAGAAAATTTGCACTAGTAACTTTATTTTTCACTAAAAATGCCATAATTTCCTTATACTAACTTTGAATGCCACAATTCATTTTTCAGTATGTCCTAAATAATGATATAGTCCAACTCATCTAATAAAAACTCAATTCCATACTCATTTTCCAAGTCAAATACTATTTTTATTAAAATATTATTTCATATTTTGGGATAAAAATCTAATCTTAACTTAGCAAATATGCACTAAACTTTATGGTTCACTCTTATAATTCATGCTTAAAATTTTATACTAGTTATTATGTTGAGGATTATGGTAGGTTGTATCTTTGTGAGATCATTCATTTGCATGGTGTGCCTTTTTCCATCATTTCAGATAGGGCATATGAGAAGCCGAAGTGGATATGGATATCCTATTTCCACTTTAATCTAAGGTATAGCCTCTTATTTCAATTTTTTCTTCCCTATGTCAGTCACATATAGCATGCAACATGTAGTCCATGGCCTTATATGAGTCCTTACGTGATTACTTGTGCATTATTAATGTGGTCGCGACCTGCGGGTCCAGAAGAAGTTAGATGCATTTAGGTTAGTTGAAATATGGGTAAAGTCACACCTCATGGGCCATTTATGTAAGTCAAGAAAGTTTCCAATGCATGTAGTGAGAAACCTAACTTCTCCTCAAATTTCTAGCCTAAATTTTTATTCGAGGAAAAATGATCCTAAGGGGGGGCTAATGTAACACCCCAAAATTTATCTAGTGTTTGAATCGTACTATGCTTGTGCTTAAGTTAAAAACTATGAGCTTAAACTTAATTCTAAGTTATTAAAATCCCTAACCTAAGTGTATTGTAAGAGTTGGAAGTTATTAGAGTTCATAAACAACTCATAGAACCAAAGTTGAGTTCAAGACCCTTCATAAATTGCTCATTTTGAGATTCCTTCATATGTAGGTCAACATTAATCAACCATATATCCCAACATATAATGCTTCTTACGACCCATAACCTATCCACAGAAAGGTCTTTGAGTCTCGAATCCAACAAAACAAACCGCATGTCATTCAGAGATTGGAGCAGGGAGATATGTCCATTTTATTAAAATGATACAGTATAATAACCTACTGGTTTGGGATGTGGCTCAATCTGCGGCTCACATACCAAATTGTGCGACCGCACAATCAAAAGCAACCCGCACAATAGTAATAGTGGTCCTGGAGGTCACTGGTTTGGTATGAGGCTCAATGTGCATCTCACATACCAAATTGTGCGACCGCAAAATCAAATATGTGACCCGCACAATAATAATAGTGGTCCTGGAAGTCACTGATTTGGTGTGCGGCTTATTATGCGGATCACATACCAAATTTTGTGAATGCACAAGCAAATGTGTGGCCTGTAAAATGCAAAAATAAGCACCAAAAACTTGACGAAAATCTCAGGGACTTTTATGACTTTTCCCCTCATGTTTTCCTATTTTTCTATGATCTTTTGTCACTTTTAAGTGTGTAATTTTAATGGATAATTTGTGAAGCACCTAATTTAACCTGAACCAATTATACTTAACCCATTAAAATATTACCCCAATTTTAATTCTCCCTAAATTACCAATAAAGAAAGAAAAAGAGAAGGTTTATTTTTCTCTCAAGACTAGCTATCTAGGGTTAATCAAGTTGCTAAGGAATTCAAGAATCTTTTTTAATTATCTTCAAGAGTCTCCAAGTTTTCTAGATACCAATATTAGAGTCTCCAAATTTTCTAGGAATCAAATGTGAGTTCCCATGTCCGAGAACTAGAGTCATCTTTTGAGTTGTTATTTTCCTAGATACTGATATTAGACTTATACTTTTTTGATTTTAGCAACCTAGAGCTATCTTTACTTAGTGGATTTTATACAAATGTGTTAGAATTGATATTGAGTTATCCTTTATTCTGTTATTGTCTTTTATTTACTTAAGTAAGATTGTCCAACCATAGCTACCTTATTGATAATACTTAGTTATGCTTCCTCTTACTAGTGTATATTAGAGCATGATTTATCTAGGAGGGTTCAAACGAAGCTATTGGGACAACCCAATAGTAGAGGATGCCATGTGATGCCTAGGGGGTGACTCTGGGGCGTTACAAGCTTGGTATTAGAGAACTAGGTTGAGTGTGTCCTAGGATGTCTGAAAGACAACATAAGGCAGAGTCTTTGTTATGGGTATGAATGGCCACATACTTATAACTTAGATACTACTAAGAGTATAGGAAAAGTTTCCCCTTTGTTCATGTCTTATTTTGTGCTTTGGAGTTTAACTCCTACAATTTCCTATCTAACTTATGCTTGCGCGGTTGATATCATGCCTCCTTATCAATCAAACCATCAAGCCAATCAGGCACCACCTGCACCTGTACCAGTTCCTTCTCTACTGCCTAGGGGATATATTACTAATAATGAGTAGGAGCAGTCTACTGATGTTGTTACAGGTATGCTCAGAGTTCACGACATTAATGTGTATGCATTACTAAACCCTGGTGTTAATCTATTCTTCATATAACCTTGTGTTGATAAACAGTTTGGAGCTAATCCTAAAAATCTATCAGAGCCATTTTGTGTTACTACTCCAGTAGGCTGGACCATTCTATCATAAAGAGTCTATGATAATTTCCCTATTTCAGTCTATGATGAAATCTTCCCTGATGATTTAGTCGAGTTAGCTAAGGTGGATTTTGATGTCATTCTTGGCATGGATTGGCTATATTCTTGCCAGGACACTATGGATTGTAGGACTAGAGCTATCCGATTCCATCTTCCTAATGATTCCATTATCCTAGTATGTCTCTATGGGGCGCCCCTATCTTATTTGTGTGAAAGAAAGATGGCTGACTTAGAATGTACATTGACTATTTCCAACTAAACAAAGTAACAATCAAGAATAGATATCCTCTTCCCATGATTGATTACTTGTTCGATCAATTGCAAGGTGTTAGTCATTTCTCAAAAGTTGACCTTCGT
>JBDJHY010127836.1:0-13658 GCA_039654485.1 Withania somnifera
TAAGAAAACTGATCTGAAATGAATACATAAATTATCTTTGGAAAGTAAGGAAATAATAACATAAAATAAAGTGGAGGCAAACAAAGATCCTATCACTGTAGATCATCCTCTACCTCTGAATCCAAATACCTGCATGAACTTAAGAATTGATGCTACTGACTCGTACTTGGATCTGTACCAGAAGATGCAAAAGTGTAGTATGAGTACCAAAAAGCCAAAAAAAATGGTACCTTGTAGGCATCATCTGCTGACTGGGACCATATAAGAAATAAAAGCAAAAAAAAAGGGCATAAAATGAAAGAAATGCCATATAATTCAATTAAGTAGAGAAAATATAGAGGGACTAGCTAGAAAAAATGTTATTGGAGATTGACAATTTTAGTAATCATCTCCTGGATTTTTTAAAACATTTTCAATCATTTTGATTTTAATAACTTCTATTAAAATTTTAGTATGTTGAAAAACATTGTTGACTTAAAAAATGATTTTTTTCTCTAATAAAATAACTTTCTTGTGGAGAAGATATTCCAAGAGTAATTTCTTCAAGGAAAATAAATAAACCTAGAAGCTAGCTAATGCATGCAAAGAATTCAGGAAACCAAAGGTGAGATTGTACCTAAATCCATGTCCATCGAACAAGATATAATAAAGACAATAGATATGGTGGTATACCTATAGCGTCAAATAGAAGCGGAAAGATATGAAGGGATAACTTCAAACAAGACATAAATAGTTTAAATCATGAAGGGATCCCAATAAGTGAGTAAATTGAATCCTAATAAGTTCCTATACACCTGAGAGATACAATCAAGTAAATAAAACTCAATGGATGCCTATACAATTGGAGAGTACAACAAGCAAATAACTCTTAAGGATAGAATATGCAGAATGAGATGGAATGATGCTAGTAAAATATGAAAACCATATGCTCCTCCCCCGAGCCCACCATCTCAAAAGGAAAGACCCATGGAAGGTCGCCACTCGCATACCTCTGCTACTTCATATAACCCTCCTCTAGTCACCCATAAGCTCGGACCGGTAAGGTCCATAGAGGTTGCAATAGCATACATCTCATAATCTCAATAGTACTCAGACCTCAAAAAGGTCTATCTAGGAAAGATCAAGTGTCAATTAATCTTACGGGCATTTACATGACTTAATAACAATAAAGTCCCATATTTTACCTTGGTTTTGAGAGCAATTACATTTTTTAGAGTGTCTTATTGTTTGATATTTATTACCTTCACAACCACATGATTAGCCTATTTCAGGGAATATTTGGAGCTTATATGGATGAAATCAAGAGAAAATAGAAGATGGAATGACCGGAGGTCGTGTGAGGATGATATGATGAGAAACAAGCTAATCACGATTGGGATAACGACGTGATGAGGATGTTATAACAATTAGGATCACGTCATGGTCCCCTATTGATTTCGCTGGAAAGCTATCACCTTTTAAGTTAAGTAGGGGCAAAGGGTAATTCTATATGGAGACTATATAACCCTTTTTAGGAAATTTTGTAAGCAGCTTTAAGAGTATTGAAATTACTTTGGAAAGGAAAACAAGTGAAAAGGGAAACCAAGAAACATAGGGTTATATTCTATTCTTTATTCTTTACTCTTATGTTAAAAAAGACTATTGGTAGAATTATTATGAGTTTTTATGGCTAAAACCCTTGTTCTGGAGTTGCAACTGAATACTTGATTATTAACCTTGGTTTTATATAGAAAATTTTATTGCTTCTCATATTAATTGTTCTTACGCTCTTCTTGAATAAATTTTAATTATTGGCCATCATTAGAATATATCTAGAACTCTTAAAATGAACTAATCTAGGAATCTGAAGAGTAGAACAAGAGGCATAAGGAGTAAGATCATATCCAAATTATGCTAAAGCTAGTTAATTGAATATGAATTGCAACTAATATGAGATCTTGTACTTAATTAACTCATTTGATATAATATGTATGGAACCTATAATGCACTACACTAAATTATCACATAACCATTCAATGAAGTAGTTGTGAGGTTGGTATAGGTAGTTGACTTGAGGACGATCAATCCTTAATACATAAGTTTAACACCTAAACCAACAATCAGAGGAGTATAATTTCTCTATGTGAATTGACATCATGCATGAATGTAAACAATGTCGTGACCCCAGAATAGTCTTCTGTATTTATTACACTTGCGATTTTTTCTGTTAAATCATTCTTTAATTTCTCACCATTAAGGACTAAAGTAGTTATAAAATAAAATCTCTTGCTTTTTTACTTATAGTTGCATTGATATTTAGTTACCTACAAGATTCATTCACTATACTAATTTTAGGTCTTTAAGGGTTTGATATCTAGCTTGAAAGAGCTTCTATTTTACTTGTAAGATCACGTACACTTGTGTGTACCTTTGGAGCCATAAGTTTTTGGCACCGTTATCGAGGACTTAGTAATTAGAAAGTTTATTATTCTTATAGATATTTTATATTGCGTAATTGTTAATGACTTGATCTTAGTAGGCTTAATTTTTGCAGGCATTTACTACTGCTATTCTGGAAAGGAACAAAAACTTTATGGAACCATTTCAAGAACTGGAGCATTTATTTCATCAACATCGAAGAAACACAATACTTTGTTATCAAACTCTACAAGTTCAACTAGACAAGCTAGAATTTGTAGTGCCTGCTGAGATGGCAGCCGCGAGGACATTTCGTGTGGTAGCAATTCAATGTGCCACTAATGCTACTTCTATTATACACAAGCCCATAACTGGAGGTAGATTTGAGCTGAAACAAAATATGGTGCAACTTTTTCACACTAGACGAAAGTTCACTGGTCTTCCATACGAGGATCCACAACAACATATTTAGAACTTCTTGGGGAGCAGTGATACCTATATTCCAGAAGGAGTTTCACAATACTATGTGAGACTCACACTGTTTCAATTTTATTTGCTGGGGATTCAAAGAGATGGCTTAGTGCAGAGCCACCAAACTCAATTCCTACTTGGGAGGATCTGTGAGATATTTAAAACACTTCTCAGAAGGTTCCCTCACCATTAGAATTCAAATAAGGTTTTGTTGCATCCTTTTATCGAGGCATTGGAATCAAACTCTAAGATATTTCTTGATTCAAAAGTATGAGGATAGGCCTTGGAAAAGACTTATGATGAGATCTACATTCTGTTGAATAGGATTGCAACAGGTAATGCAGATTAGAATAGGTATTTGTCAAGAACTAGTGGGAAGAAAATAACAGTAGGACTCATGGAATTAGAAGCGTTCACCGCATTATCAACATAAATTTCATCACTTGAGAACATATTTACTCATGCTTCAGGGCAGCAACAATAGTAGGATGCAGTAAACGCAGTAATCTTAGGATGCCATTTGGTGTGAGACATCTGGTGGAAGTTGTCATACTTTTGATTTATGCGGGGCAATTCCCTATTTAGATAATTATATGGGTAACGTGTAGAGAGGAGCAGGGCAACATTATTTTGGTAACACATATAATTCAAGCTGCGAAAACCATCCAAAAAATTAAAACCAATCACAACCACAGGGTCAAGGTCAGTATAGGAATCAACAGCTCAATTGGCAGTACGGACCTAAGTTTAATAAATAGAGTTTTTGTAATCAACAGAATATGCAGCTTAACAATCATTCTGAATAGATGTTAAAAAGATTGCTTGAGGGGAAATCACGTAATAGTGAGAGGTTAGCTAGGCTAGAGGCAGACATGAAAAAATAATAACCAGAAACTCTACAATTAAAAAGGAAGATGGGACAGATGGTTGTGTCACAAAGTATGAGGCCCCAAAGGTGTCTTCCAAGAAACACAGACCAAAAACTAAGACAAGTGAATGTAGTGAAAACAAGAAGTGGGTTGCATATAAAAGAGTTAGTGCCTCAGAAGGCAGTTCAATTGAACATAGAAATAGAGAGTACGAAGGATAATGCAGACACTATTAAGGCAATAGATGTTAATTCAGGGGAAACAACATCTACTGTGAGACCTCCACCACCATTTCCTCAGATATTACAAAAGAAAAAAGAAGAAGAGGGGTTCAAAAAGTTCATAGATTTGTTGGGGCAATTTTATGTTAACTTGCCTTTGATTGTTTTACAGGGAATCCTAAAATAGGCTAAGTATATGAAGGATATTCTGGCAAAAAACGATCGTTTAACTAAGTATGCCACAGTAGCTCTCACTCAAGAGTGCATATCTCGTATTAAAAACAAATTAAGCAGAAGGATTGGGGTAGCTTCACTATTCATATCAATATTGGTCAGGTTCTCAATGTTTGTGGGTTATATGATCTGGGTGAGAGTATGAATCTCATGATAACTTGTTATCTCAAATAGATGGGGGTGGATAATGTTAAACCTACCACAATCATATTAAAGTTGGTTTGATCGCTCTTTAGTCTGACCTTTCGGTTTAGTGGAGGATGTGCTGGTATAGGTGTGGTCCTTGATATTTCCTATAGATTTTGTTATTTTAGACTTTGAACCATATCTATAAGTCCCATTTATTTTGGGGTGTACATTCCTAGCTATTGGCCAGATATTGATTGATGTGGCTTCCAGGAAACTCACTATGAGGGATCATGATAAAATTAAGGTATTCGATGTTTACAAAGCCTTGAAGTTGTGTGCGATATATAAGGAATTGTCTACAATTATAGTGTTTGATACAGAAGCTGAAGTATTATTGCTTGTTTACAATGACTGGCTAGCAAGAGCAGTTATGGGTCAAGAAATTTATAGAGATGGTCAAGCGTATGAGATGATCCAAATACTAGATCTTGCCATTATCTATGCAAATTGGAAAGAATGAGAGCCCTTGAACAGGCATATTGGGCCTCCTCCAAGGTCATCTGTCAAAGAAGATCCAAAGATAAAGTTGAAACCAATGCCTATCTATCTGAAATAAGATTTCTTAGGAGAAGAGGACACTTTGCCTGTTATATTTGCTACTGAATAGTCTGAGGCACACATTGATGATGCTTTATAGATTCTAAAGAAGAGGAAGCAGGAAATAGGATGGCAGATGTCTAACATTCAAGGCATCGATACTTTATTTTGTTTACATAAGATTCTAATAGAAGATGACCATAAACCTATAGCACAATAATTGAGACTATTAAATCCACTGATGAAGGAAGTGGTGCAGAAGAAATTGATAAAGTGGCTTGATGTAGGAATTGTGTTTTCTATATCACAGTAAATGGGTCAGTCTAGTGTAATGCATCCCCAAAAAGAGAGGCATGATGGTAATGATAAATATGAGCTAATTTCTACTCATAGGTCACTCGGTGGAAAATTCGTATGGACTACGACAAACTAAATGAGGGGACTCGCAAGGATCATTATCCCATTCCATTCAAGGATCAGATATTGGATAAACTTTTGTATCAGGATTACTTTTTATAGATGGATGGATATTCGGGATACAATAAGATTTCCATAGCTCCTGAATATCAGGAGAACACTTTATTCACATGTCCGTTTGGTACCTATGCTTTCAGGCGCATGCCTTTTGGGTTGTGTAATGCCCCTGCTACCTTTCAACAGTGCATGATGGACATCTTTAATGATATGGTGGATGATTTTATGGAAGTATTTATGGATAACTTCTTAGTTTATGGTGATTCATTTGAGGTATGCCTGCAGAATATGGATAGGTTACTAGCATGGTGCGAAGAGACTCACTTAGTTCTTAATTGGGAGAGGTGTCAATTTCTTGTCAATGAGGGTATTGTCCTTGTCCACAAGGTATCCAAGGATGGTCTAGAAGCCGATAAGATGAAAACTAACGTGATTACGATTCTACCACCACCTATCATAGTGAAGAAAGTACGTAATTTCTTGGTATATACAAGCTTCTATCGAAGGTTTATTCATGACTTCTCAATGATCTCTAGCCTCTATGAAGATTGTTAGAAAAAGATGTGAAGTTTGAGTTCTCAATTGAGTTCCTAAAAGCCATTGAAAAACTAAATAAGAAACTGACCAAAGCACCTATACTCATAACTCCAAACTGGGAGCTACCTTTTGAGTTAATGTGTGATGCAAGTGATACTTCTGTGTGAGCAATGCTGGGAAAAAGGAAAGAAAAGATCTTCCACGTAATCTATTATGCCTAAACGACTCTTGATGCATCTCAGGTTAATTATACAATCACTAAAAAGGAGATGATGGTGTTGGTCTACACATTTGAAAAATTTAGGGCATACTTGGTGGGAACTAAAGTGATACTGTATACGGATTATGCTACAATCCAAGACCTATTTGATAAGAAAGATGCAATGCAATATTTAATTCAATAGATTTTCTTACTACAAGAGTTTGACTTTGAAATTTGTGACCGTAAGAGTTGTAAAAATCAGGTTGTTGATTATCTTTCTAGGTTGGAAGATCATTCACATATTGTGGAGCAGAGGAAGATTAGAGAGGAATTCTCTGATGAAAAGTTGATGAAGTTATCCATACAAAAGTTTCCCTGAGCAGATATAGTGAATGTGCTGGTGAGTAGAGTCTTTCTACCTAGAGCAACTAGCCAGAAGAAAAAGAGATTAAGTTATGATTGTCGATTCTACTTTTGGGATAAACAGTTCTTGTACAAGAAAGGGACTGATCATCTTATTAGAAAGTGTGTGATAGAGTGCAAGATGGGTGATATTCAGGACAAATGACATGCTTCACCTTATAGTAGGCATCATGGAGGAGAGTGTAATGCACATAAGGTACTTCAATCAAGATTTTTCTATTCCACATTATTTAGAGCTACAAAGGCTTTTGTTTGAAAGGGCGAACAATGTCATAGGATGGGGTCGATTTATAGTTGGCATGAGACGCCTCTGAATAATATTCTTGAAATTGAAATCTTTGATGTATGGGGCATCGACTTCATGAGCCCATTCCCCCATCTCATGGTAACAAGTACAATCTTGTAGTAGTGGATTATGTGTCAAATTGGATAGAAGCAATAGCAATACCTAAAAATGATGCGAGAGTAGTACTAAAGTTTTTATGAAAAAATAGATCTTCACATAATTAGGTACCCTACGAGCTATTATTAGTGATGGGGGGTTGCATTTCTATAATTAGTATTTCAGAGCTCTGCTGGGTAAGTACTAAGTGATTCACAAGTTAGCCACTTCCTATCACCCCTAAAAAAGGGGAAAGTAGATGTGTCAAATAAGGAGATCAAGAAAATTCTTGAGAAAACTCTGAACACTCAACGAAAGGATTGGACTAAGAAGCTTGATGATGCCCTTTGGTCATATAGAACCTCGTATAAAACTCCCATTGGTACTTTACCGTCTCAGTTAATTTTTGTAAAGGCTTTTCACTTGCTAGTAGAGCTAGAACATAAATCATATTACACGATAAAGAAGTTGAACTTTGACTTCAAGGTAGCCAAGGAGAGGAGAATGTTATAACTGCATGAGCTTGAGGAGTTCAGACTCAATTCTTATGAGAATGTGAAGCTGTACAAAGAGAAAAAAAAGATAACATGACAAGCATCTGATTGAGAGAAAGTTTGAACCCATACAGAAAGTGTTATTGTTCAATTCGAGGTTGAGGTTATTTCCTGGCAACCTACATTCCAAATGGATGGGGCCATTCACTGTGCTGAGTGTGACTAAGCATGGAGTTGTGGAACTCAAGGATTATAAGTTTGACCAAACTTTTGTGGTCAATGGACAGAGTGTCAAACATTATTTGCCCAGTGTTGATCGCGAGGAGACATCCATCGACATGGTGGATGCTTGAGTTTAGTTGGGTCGTGCCACAATGTTGAATAAATGAGCTATTTCAAAGGCAACCCATGAAGTGTATTGTACAACATTTTTAGTGTATTTTAATGATTTTTTGTTTATTTTTAGGTACATTAAGACATGGAGGTGTAATAGTAAGTTCCATGGAGAAAATAATGAAATAAACTAAGTGTAGATTGATCAAATTGGCTATCACACTATAATGCATATCATGATCGACCATTGGATTTCCAATGTTGAATCACGATACACATCATGACATGATGCATATCATTATGCAACTCTGGATAGATGGAGGTTACATCACGATACACATCATGAAGTAATTCATATCCTTACGTAACTCTGGATAGATAAAAGTTACATCACGATACACATTAAGGCATGATGTATATTGTGATGTAACTTTGTTTAGTGGAGACCTCCATCACGATTTAGACCACGTCGTGATGGAGGATAATTTTTATAGAAAATAGACTTTGGCCCGTCGGTTCAACGTGACTCGATTGGGATATTTAAATACACAACAAAACTTTCATTTTTCTCACTCTTTTACACCTTGTGATCCCCTTGCCTTCTCAAAAATAAAGTCTCTTCCTCTTCTTTCTCAAAAAAAAACTCCATTAATCCTCAAAGTTCATTATCTCAAGTAAGTTTTCTCTACCCTTATACTTAATATCTCTTGTATTTATTGATATGGGTACATGATTTCTTACTTTTTTTAGCAACTATTGAGCATAAAACTTGAAGTTGATGAACCACCATTATAGTTGTCATGGATGATGTTGAAGAGGAACTTTGGTTATGTTTTTCTTTAAACTTGATTTAGAAGTGGCAGGGAGTTGATATGGGTAAATATTTTGTGATTTGGGGAATAATGTTGCTTGATATGTTGATGATTTGATAATGATGTGGAATATAAGGCTCCCATGGCTTGTATGTACATAGTTTGTGCAGGTATTTAGTTTTTTCAACTTTGGGAGTAGTAATTTGATTTTTAACACCCTTTCAATGCACCATGAATATACTTGTTGATGTTATGGGTTTGAAAATGCTGCACTAGTGCAATTGCAACTTTGATTATAGAATTTATAATAGGGAAGTCTGATTACCTTGAAATGTAAAGCAAGTGTCTAATTAGAGTCCTATGGATTGGTATAATTATATCCATAACTTATCTTCAGGAGGCTACAATGAAATTTTATGAAAAGACTTCTCCTTCTCGAATCCAACGATGCATCTTCTACTTTGTGGTTTCCTAAAGTCTTACTTGTTCAACATTCACTCTCCTATAGATGGTCTATTTAAGGTCGCCAACAAGGGCGATTCTTCTTTGAAAACAGCAAGGGCTCAGCAGAGGTCGGAGATAAGGATTGGTCTTGAGGCATAAGACATACGAGAGTAACCACACAAGCTAGAGCTCAAAGGGTTTTCATAGGACCAGGGCCATCCATAGACCAACGATCAGCGGTGGTTCAGCTTTAGTAGCTAGTAGACCTAGGGTCAACTTCGATGCCAGTTGTATTAACGCAATGCAAGTTCTACAATGTTTTCTACTTGAGGTTTTGAGGTTAGTTTCCAACATGCCAGTGGTGGGGTTTTCCCCAATGTGTGGAGTGTTCTTAAGCATAGGGTAAGTTTAGGCACTTACATTTGGGTCATATGTCCGTTGCTGAGTATGAGGTTCAATTTTACGAGTTGGTTAGGTGAACTACTATGGTTTTCCCACTAAGAGGGATAGGACACAGAGGTTTGTTGATGGGTTGGTTTTTCCCCTTCGTCTAGCAGAATGCCTTGATAGCAATGGGTCATTCTTTCTCTCAAATTGTTGTCCATGCAAGGTTTAAGTAAATATTCTCTTAGGAGGCTTATGGAGATAGTGATTAGGGTTCTTTTAATTCGTATAGTTGTAGAGGCACTATGTTGGAAGGTATAGATCAGCCTGGTAGGATAATTTTTTCTTGTTAGCTGACATTTCAGACATTACCACAAGTAGTTTGGAAGATATCATAGATTACGTTTGAGGTTTATCTTAATCTTAGGGTTCAGAGTGCCGAGCAGACTGCGAATGGTTTTCTTTTTAGGTCTTAAATACAAGATAGACGTTTTATTATAATAGGGGGGTTTCATCAATGTAGGTTTTAGGGTTATGATTCGAGTTTGATAAATCAAGTCATTATGTTAGGGATATTCCCCAAGGCTAGATGTGATACAAGTATGGAGTTGCATGTCACCTTGGTAAAGAGTGCCCCCAGTATGAGGTGGTTCAACTCTTAGTTTAGTCAGCTCAGGGTCCTCATGAGTCAGTTATTTCCCTAGTAGGAGGTGTCTTTGGTAGTACGTTGAGGCCCATAGTGAGGCTCAGTATAGAGAGGTGGGTGGACGGATTCAGTGTTTGTTAGACCGTGGTCAGGAGACGCCTAGTATTATTTCTTCAGATATATAAGAGGCAGAGGCAGTGATTTTGGGTTTGAATCCACCTTAGTGTTAGTTGGTTCAGGCTTTTATTTGACTCTCTACTGGATATGTGATGACTCTTATAGTCATTTTTTGTAATTTCACATTTTCTTACATTCTAGAGCTTTCCAGTAGTGACCTTAAGTCATTTGTGACTTATCCAAACCAGTGGTTTGGTTCCCGTGGCATTCGTTTGGTCATTATGTCTGTTTCCCTATTTTGGAGCCTTTAGTGTTGAAATCATTTAATTTAGTCAACATTTTATGGAAAAAATCTCGAGATTGAAGTTTGACAGTTCCAATAGCTTCAGGATGCAAATTTTAGTCTAGATGTGTTGTGGTTTTGAGTTTGAAAGCTTTAGTTTGAGCTTATGCGATTTTATGTGTTTATGTGCTTTATGTCATCATATCTGGAGCTTGAGTGGTCATTTTGTGATTGGAGCCTTGGATATACAATCCAACTGTGTCCCCAGTTCTGGAGTGTCAAGTTTAGGTTAGGGGAGTTGTTCATTCGATTTTCGGATCAACCAATCTCATTTTGAGTACTTAGTAGGAATGTTGAATATTTTGTAAAAGTGTTGACTTTGGTAATTATTTCATCGAAATAATCTCGGATTTGAATTTCATCTATGATTTTGAGTCTGGATGTCATCTCCATGTAGTTTGCATGTTTTTTTTATGTTTATTGGTTTCGATGGATCAACACTGATACCGATTAAAGAAACAACATGTCCTAGGAATGCAATAGAATCTAACCAAAATGAACACTTCAAAAAATTTTCATGCAACTTCTCAGTCCTCAAAGTTTGAAGTACAACCCTCAAATGCTTCTCGTGCTATTTTCGACTCCTGGAATAAACCAGGATATCATAAATAAACACAATCACAAAAGAGTAAAGGTACGTCCTGAACACTCTGGTCATAAGATCCATAAACATAGTCGGGGCATTAGTTAGCCCAAATGACATAACCAGAAACTCATAGTGCCCATTTCGAGTCCGAAAAGCAGTCTTCGGAATATCTCCATCCTGAATCCTCAACTAGTGATAGCCCGACTGCAAATTAATCATCGAGAACATTACCTCTCCCTGAAGCTGATCAAATAAATCATTAATCAGCATCAAAAGATACTAATTCTTGACCGTAACTTTGTTCAAATGACTATAATTAATACACATATGCATAGTCCCATCAATCTTGTTCACAGATAGTATCGGAGCACCCCAAGGAGAAACACTAGGGCAAATGAAACCTTGGGCAACTAAGTCCTGCATCTAAATACTGAGCTCTTGAGCTCTGATGGAACCATGAAATAAGGTGCAATAGAAATAGGTCTGTTACCTGGCTCAACCTCTATAGCAAAATCAACAACACGCTCGGGTGGGAGGCCAGACAACCTCAGGAAAGTCATCAAGGAAATCTCTAACAACAGGCACAAACTCAGGGGAAGGAGGATCAACACCCACATCATGAACACATGATAAATAAGCAATACAACCCCTAACTAAAAATCTACCATCCTGCATACTGGATATAGTTGGCATAGGAGAATGGGTAATAGGGCTCTGCCATACTACGGAAGACACGGCAGGCACGGATAGGGTCACAACCTTGGGAAAACAATCCAGGACCACATGATGAAGGGGTACCAATCCATGCCCAGAATTACTTCAAAATCAATCCTGTCTAGAGCCACAAGATCAGCCCTAGTGGTCCATCCCCTGTACAATCACAACACAAGCCCGATGAATCTAATAAACCATAATAGGCTCACCTACAGAAGAAGCCACACTCACTGGCATAGATAAAGTCTCACACGATAAACCCAAACAGGGCATAAAATAAACAGACACGTAAGAATAGGTAGACCCCGAGTCAAACAATACCAAGGTTGGCTGGTGACAAACAGATAACATAACCATAACTACATCATCCAAAGCCTTAGCTCAGGCTTTATCAAGTACGATATAGAACTTGACTCCCTACTGACCTCCTCCTCTATCCCTCCCTCTTCCCTTTGGCCCCAGCATGACTACCCCGACCCACTTCCCAACCACCTCTAACCGATGGTAATACTGTCAGTAATGGCTCAACAATTTGAGTTGCTGGATGAATGGCCTGACATTGTAGACAATATCTAACATAGTGATCCATGTCATCACACTCAAATCATCAATAACCATTGCCTTAACCAGAATCATTAAATGAGCCACCCCTACCACCACGGCCCTGAACCCCAGTAGATACTCCCCTGATGGGCTGACTACTCTGAACACCATTGGCTGATGGTAAGAAAGCCTGAATCAGCCTGCTAAGATGTCCCTAGTACCACTGTTGTGACTGTTACTGCTGAGGTCCTCATCTATCTTACCAACTCCAAAAAGACTGTAACCTGCTGAAATTGCCTGACGACACTGTCTCTTGTCGCTTCCCCCTTAGGCCAAGTGATGATGCCTCTCTATTTTACAGGAGTGATCGACAAATGCTAAAAATGGGTTGTCCTAAGCTAGAAATAACTCTATCTCTGCCTATAACTCTAGCCTCAATACTGCTGTAATTCGGCAAATCTGCTCATCATCTATCGGCATAATAGTAGCCCCATGTCTCAAATAATGTGTAAATTAGGCCTCATACTCTGTAATCGTCATCGACCCCTGCTGCAAATTAATAAACTCAGCACTGAGATCCTCACGAACACTCCAGGGAACATACTAAGCCATAAAAGCATCCACAAACTGATCCCATGTCATCGATACGGACCTTGGGGGTCTATTCTCTCTATATGACCTACACCAGGATTTAGCCCGACCGTCTAACTAATACCTGACAAAATCAACCCCATGCAAGTCTTTCAGGACCAACTTCTACAGCCTCTCCTTACACTGTTCAATAAACTCATATGGATCCTGCCAAGAGTCACCAGAAAATATAGGAGGCGCCATACGCATAAAATGACTATGCATCTTTCGGTCCTCAAAATTCATAACAAGAACTACATGATGAGACTAGCTTGATGGCTAAACTGGTGGCACCTACAGAACTTGTTGTGCAGCAGGAACCATGGTTGCTACTGGTGCTGATTGAACAGGAGGAGCTGGGGAACCCTAGGCCTAAGTCTGACCCTCATCAATGGGTGGCCTACCAAACATAGCCATCATATGCTGACACATGTCTCTAAGTGCATCGTCTGAGAGTGGTTGCATCTGTGGAGAAGGTAGACCTGCATGTGCAGGCTCAACTAGCCCAACTCTATCTCAGCCATGCCTGTGAGATCTGGCTCTACCTCGTCCCTTAACTGGAGCTCTCTGCGAAGGCGAGGAAGCATCGTCACCCTCTGGTGTCACATATGCGAAAGAAGAATCCAAGATAAGCAATCAAAAAACTAGTGAATACCTCACATGAAAGAATCAATGA
>JBDJHY010127947.1:0-13657 GCA_039654485.1 Withania somnifera
ATGTACGTTAGCTCCTTCTTGTCACAGTTACCAATTCTAAGAGGTGTTGTATATATGGGTTTTGCTACTATATTTATTTCCTCTTACTTCTTACTTCTTATATTATTGTTGGTTAGCTAGTGTTGGACTATTGCTTATCATTTCGGGATGAGGAGTTTCTAGGCCAACTGATGGGACCATAGGTTCCATCACGATTTGAGTTTTAGGTCGTGACACCCTGTAAGTCATATATGACATGGGGAAACTACCAGATAACTCTAGATATAAAAAAGGAAGAAGAAAAGGAAATGTTAGGGCGGGAAGTTAAAAAATCCACCACTAGAAAGGACCTTAATCATTTAAAGTAAAGGAAGGGAGCGTACCTGAAGGCTCGAATAGTTGTAGATACTAGGCTCACATATCACGCTCTTTGTCCTAGGTAGCCTCCTAGACAATTCTACGTGCCCAAAGAACATTTAAAACTGAGATATCTCTTGATCTGAGATGCCTCACTTCTCTATCAATGAGGTCCTATGGCTTCTCAACATAAGTCAATTTGTTATCTACCTAACTAACTCATAGTGAAGCACATGGGATGGGTCTGAAACATATTGACAAAGTATAGAAACACATAAAATAGGGAGCACGACTGTCAACATAGGAGGAAAATAAAGTCTATATGCCACATCTCCATCTCCTAGTGTGATATCAAAAGGCCCAAAGAACTTGGGGCTCTGCTACCCCGCCTCTAAAATTGCATAACACCCTTCATGGGTGACACCCGTTGGAATAGCTTTAATTGCATAATACCTCTAAATATCCCCAACACTAATATTAGGGGTCAAAGCCTACGATCCATATAGGACTTCTACCTAATCTGAATTGTCTGGAGCCTATTATGAATAGATTTAACCTTGTCAATTGTAACATTATAATGATCTATTTGGTCATTATATTACTTTTCATTTTTAGTCATGTTTAGAGCCATCTAATAATTTCTCCAAGTCATTTATGACCTACTGGGACCTGTAGTTTGGTGCCCTAGTAGATTATTTGCCTATTATCTTAGTTTTTTTTTTTTTTTGTTTTGAAGTTTCAATTTTGATACGGTGGAACTCGCGAGTGAATTAGTTGTAAACTCACATGAAATTGATGTTTGAAAGTTTCACAAGATCTGGAATGCAAAATTTTGTCTCAGTGGACCTTGACTTTGTGTCTTGGGGTTTTTGTTTTGTGTTCGAGCTATTTTTTGGAAATTTAGTTTTGGCAAAGCTCATTTTGGAGCATGGGTGGTAATTTGGTGATAGGAGCATCGGATAAGAATCTTATCAATTCCATTAGCTTTGGAATATTAGTTTTAGGATAGTAGGGTTGTAGTTCTCTTCCCGAGGTATCTAGGATCATTTTTGATTTGGTTGTGGAAGTTTGGACTTTTCCTATTTTCGTGGGTTTAAGTTTAGGGGTTGGTTTGTTGTAAAGAAACTCAGTTGGTCATTTTGTCGATTCATTTGAGTTTGGAGTCCACCCAAAATGCACTTTTTGTGTACTATAATTGGATTTAAAATTTCTTTTTAAGTCCTAGAGATTTTTTTTTGAGACGTGTTTTACTGCAGGTTGCAGGTCATCCCTACACCTATGGCCTCATCCCTACGATGGTTGACCTTGTGCCGTATGGTAACTCCAGTGAAGGCCACACCAGCGAGCCCCAACTCGCCTTAGCTAGGTTGCCCCTTCTGCCAAATGGCTCGCACTGGCGGCCATGGGTAAGTGATAAAAGGGGTCATCCCCTTCATTTTAAATTATTTTCTTTCATAAGAATCACCATAGCTTAAGCTTGGCGGCTTTTAGGGTATTTTAAGATGGAATGAAGGAATTTGCGTGGGAGGTGGTGTGGGCTCATGGTACAAGTTTCTCTGAGGTAATCTTCGTCCTTTCCGCCTTTCTTAGTGTTATCTTAAAAAGTTTAATATCCTTATTTCGTAACCTAATTTCTCCCTTGTCCCTTTATCGTTTTGAACTTAGTTTCTATCATACACTTGTCGTAGTGTGCTTTACATGATGGTACCCTTGGTAGATTTTTTTAAACTGTGGGCCTGGCATTTTTAGTCTCAGTATCCTTAATTCTAGTTTTGAGCTGTGTTGGGTGATTTTGGAGCTGCTTTGGCTGTGCGCGCAACTTACGAGAGATTTTCACCGACATCTAGGTAGGCTAGGTTTTTCCTTTACTTTAGACTGGGTTCTTGTTGAATACTAGATTCTTCTAGCCATTCGATGGGCTGGATTAGTAGTTGACTTGACCTTTCATTTATAAATTGTGCTGGTTTACCTTTCAGGTCTCATGTGGAAGCTCATTGTTAGCTATAGCCTGCATTTAGCATGCTCAGTCTACCTCTATAACTCACCAGCTGGTCTCCAATGCTCAAAATTCACCTGCAGATTGTTCAGGCATCTATACTAACATGATTCAGATTATGAAAGTACCAGGGAGAAAGAAGTGAAAAAAAAGATATGCAAGGATTTCACAATAATCTATGGGCTTATGGGAAACAAGATACTTGATATTCTCACCTCCTAACTAAACAAAAAAATAAATGCAAAACCTAGCTTGAAATCATTAAGGGAAAACCAAATTAATCCAAAAATGGATGACACTATTGATTAATCAAGCAAACGAATTTAACAAACAATTAGGGAATCCTTCATGTAATTGAACACTACGATATTAACTAACAAGAATCAAACCCTATGATAAATTACCCTAAGCTAATGACTATAAATTTTTGAAGTTTTTTCAATATTGATCATCAAAACTAATTAAAAGACATAAATTAGAGTATTATAGCAAAGAAAAGTTATTACATAGTTGCTCTTGAGTGGTTTTTGTGAGCCTTTAATAAAATATCCCAAAAGGCCTAATTTAATGCTTGGACAACCTTGATGATCTTAGATGGTTCCCTTGGATGAACCGTCCATTCTTAGGTGAGCGCCCCAAATACAAAAAACCCATCCATTTCTTGGACAAACCGTCCATTCTATGATGAGCCACCCCAAATCCAGAAGGGCCGCTCTATTTCTTGGATGAACTACCCAAGATGGAAGAAATGTCCACCAGGCCATCCACTTGGATCCTTCCTTTCCAGGTGCTTGTTTGCTTGCCTCTTCCTTTCTGGCTACAAGATACTTTTCAGACCCAGGAATGCCTCATTTGTAGTCTACTTAGTGCCTTGGTCATGATCAAGGCTTAGTCCTTCTTGGGTATACCTTGAAGCATATGTATTGTGCGATTTAAGCCAGTCGATATCAGAACAAAGACACAAACCTCAAAATATTTCTCCTTATACCACTCCACCAGTAGTGCTACCTCAAGTCATAATACATCCTTGCTCTACCGAGATAGAGGGAATATCTAAAACAATGAGCCTCGTACAGGAGTGTATAAATAAATTCACCAAACTGTGGCACACAAAAATGATTATGAAGCCACAACACTCGATCCAGAATCAGTATGAGCCCTACTAATGTCACCCCTCAAACCTCACACTCAAATCCAAATCAAATGGTAGTCTTAGTACTAGCACTACTTGATATAATCAAATTAGGTAGACCTAGCCTTAATGTTAGCAAGAACCCTCTATGGAGTCAAGATATCCAATATAACCAAGTCATTTTCCAACAACTGAACATCTTGAGCCAATGATCTCTCAGAAACTAAAATGGAGGCCAAGCTACCTATACTCACTGCCTTTCGACTCAAGAATCTGCAACCATATTAGCCTTGCCCGGATGGTACAAAATGTTAAGGTCATAGTACTTTAGAAGACAATCCACTGTCAGTGTATTTAAGCTCAATATGTACTGAAGGCTGTGGTGATCCATGTAAATCTAACAATGTACTCTATAAATATAATGACTCCAAATCTTGAGTAGACTACTGCCACCAACTCCAAGTCATGGGTGGGTAGCTACTCTCATGATCTTTCAGCATGCACAATCATTCAAACTTGTGGCATCAACACACAATTGAAACCAATAACCATAGCATCACAATAGACCATGTAGGGCTGACCCTCAACAGGAACAATAATCACTGGCACTATAGTAAGAAAATCTTTAATCCTTAGAAAAATGGACTCCTATTCAGCGGACCACTAGAAAGGAACATCCTTCCAGTTTAATCTAATCAAAGGAGCCGTGATGGAGAAGAAACAGTTAACAAACTAACAATAATACCAGCTAACCTAAGAAAATGGTGCACCTATCATGAGGAGTAGGTCGAGGCTAATCACGAACTGCAACTACCTTAGCCAAATCAATACTAATACTAGCACCTAATACTACATGGCCCAAGATTTCCATAGACTCCATCCAGAGCTTATATTTTGAGAACTTAGCGTAGAGTCGCTTAGTCCTCAAAGTGTAAAGAACTGATCTCATATGCCCCACATACTCCTTATCACTCTGTGAATACACTCGTATATCAACTATGAACACGATCATAAATCGTTCTACAAAAGGCCTGAAGACCTAAGTCATCAAATCCATAAATTTTGCAGGGGCATTAGTCAACCCAAAAGACATAACTAGAAACTCGTAATGCCTGCAACAAGTCTTGAAAATTGTCTTCCAGATGTCCTCGACCTGAATTCTCAACTAATGATACCTAAACCTAAAATCAATCTTATAGAACATGGAAGAACCCTATAGCTGGTCAAATAGATCATTAGTACGTGGAAATGGATACGTATTTTTAACTGTTACCTGGTTCAGCTGCCTGTAGTCTTATAGTACTATCCTTGTTCTTTATAAACAAAACTGGTGCACCCCAAGGAGATACGCTATGTTAGACTAAATCCTTATTAAAAAAGAGCTACAACTATACACTAAGGTCTCTACTGGTACATCTAACCGTGGGCAAAGGAATAGGAGAAGGAGAATATGCACAAACGTATCTAATGTGAGCCAAAAATCTTTGCACCCTTTGACTACAAGTCTGCAAGCCCAAAATAAAGGAGGTGACCTATACTAGGAATGGATAGTGGGACCCCACCATACCACCAGAGGTATGAAAAGCATGGATGTAGTCAGTTTTCATATGGAAATCCAAAACTGCATGGTGAGGGGATAACTAGTCCATTCCATGAATCATATCAAAGTCAAGAATCTCTAACACTATCAATTCCGCCCGTGTAGTATGACCTTGTATCGACATCACATATGATCTATATACCCGACCCATCACTAAAGCCTTGACTATAAGCATAACATCACTCAAGTGTATGCATAAGGACTCACTATATAGGGCCAATCATGAAACAAAAAAAATAGATACATAAGTTAATGTTGATCTAGGATAAAATATAGTAAAGATAATTGGACAAAAAATTGATAACATAAAATTCACAACAGTATATGAGGCAACTGTCTTGACCCTCTTTTGGATAACATACATTTTTCGATACCCTAACAATCCTCAACTTTACATGGTCTACACCCCATGACCACCTCTTTTAGCTCCTTGAGCCACAATTTGTCAACCTCTAACCAGTAGTACTGCGTGAAGTGGTTGTGCTGGTAATGTTCCTTAGGCGATCCTGCAATGAGGACAAATTTTTATCTGATGATCCAATTCCCCACACTAATAGTAAGATCAAGGTACACCCTTTATTAGCCCTTGGGGAAATATTTGGCAAAATGTCTAGGATCTCCATATTGAAAACACCCAGTGGTTGTACGACCCCCTTGGACCCTAAAAATGGACACCATGGACCCGTAAACCTAACCTTGAGCTGCTAGTGGGACGAGTTCTCTAACTTTCCCTTGAAGTCTTTATAAAAGCCTAATACTGCTGACTAGATTAACCCATATAGTAACCCCTTCCCACTGATTGGGTACCAGAATATCTTCCTTGATGGTGCTGCCTCTTCTTGAATCCCCCTTGGAATTCGCGAGGTAAATCATCCTTGCTCCTAGAATGATCAACAATATCAAGAAATGACTTTCCCTAATAAGTATCTAGTCAACCTTTTTATGCAAAATAGGTCTCGATTCATAAGAAAAGTGATCGAACCTCTCCTCCTTAGTAGGGTCAACTTAGCTGCATGCCTCAATATATCAATGAACCTAGCTTTGAAGCTATAACAAATAAAGACAACTGTTGTAAAGTGTCAAACTTAGATGTAAGCCTCTCCCAAACACTACGGGGCATATACTTTATTAGGAAGGCCTCTGCAAAATGACTCCAAGTCATCCACGAAGACCTAACTAGCCTTTTATCTCTAAGTACCCTCCACCAATGGATGGAAACTACCTCAAGAAGATAAGTGGTGAAATCAAGCCTGTGCTTATTCAATATCTCCAACACCCTTAATCTCTCCGTGCACATAATAATAAACTCAGTTGGGTCTTGTCCTTCTACCCTCGAGAATCTAGACGGTGCTAGATTCAAATTTTTTACATGAATATTCCTTACCTCATATGGTGGAATAGCCCTAACATCGGTCAGTTGGGGAGTACTAGTGACAGAATAGCTGCTGGGATAGGCTATTATGGTATAATTGGCTGAAGTGGTGGAAGGACTTTAGCTGGATGAACATGGGGAGGTTGAGCACCCTATTCTATCCCCTGAGCTAAAATCTAATGCATCTCTCTCGATACCCTGCTGAACATCATAAGCATCTTCCACAACATCTGTTGAATTGTGGCCAATGATGGTGGTGTAAGTTACTGCTCAGGCATTGTAGTAGACCGTTGAATATGTGGTGGGTTTGTAATAGTTATAGCATGGGGAAAGATTCCAGAGTAGTAACAAGGGACTGAATACCCGTAGATACCCCCTCCCTATAACTAGGTGGGGGTCTTATGTGCATCAGAAAGAGGGTCTCTATCAATCAGCGAGCTATGAGTACACATCATTTGAGAACACAAGTACCACACATGATAAGAACAAATAAAGGTATTCATTTCTACAATTCCCTGTAGCCTTCAAAAGAATGGATACAAATGTCTCGACACCAATCCGAAGGACCTTATTGGCACTTGATCCTATTTCATAGAAATAAGGGGAACCTATGCTCTAATACCACTCATTCATGACCTAAAATGTATGCCATGATGGCACTTAAGGTTCATCACTAGGCTAGTTAACCCTTCGGCTTGGTGCGACAAGCAATGGGCCAACATTAGCTAAGCATTATAGATAAAGAAGTAAGAGGTAATCGATGAGAGAAATGGAAAAAAGGTGCATATATATATACCTCCCAGAACTAGTGATTGTGATAAGATGGAGCTACTATACATCAAAGTATCTAAAAGTAATATATAAAACAACTCCAAAGGGAGGAAAAACAAAATATTGGCTTACCAAGAGAAAAATAAGGCAAATTCTCAACACAGATGGATAATAGGTTTATAATGAATGATGTAAGATCATTGTGATCTTTGAGTCCACCACCCAACCTACATTGTACAATCCTACCTCTTACGATAAGTCGCACTAGTATCTTTACCATAAAAATAGAACAAAAGTTTAGCATGAGTACTAACGAACACAAGGCACCTAGTAGGAATTATTGGATGACCAAGCTCAATCAAATAAAAAAAAGATAAGAAAGCAAGTAAAAAAGGTTAGAAGAAAACAATTACAATAATATGGAAATCAAGGAAAATATATAACGAATCAAATTATCATAAAAAACACAAATCTAACTGCCCAACCTATCTAAAAGAAAATAACACCTCTATCCGGAGTCACAAGTCCATCGAAACATACCTGGTATCCATCTCAACTCATCCAACAATAAGAGTAGGTAATAAGGAACTACTAAAAATAGATAAGTTCCAAATAGTGCCTATCCCACCACTGGATATATGCAAAAAAGAAACAAACATATTCTACTTAATGCCCCATCTAGTCGGTAAGCACAATAAGGGAAACATGACTGAGCATGACTTTCTCCATAGGCCCTCAAGGTACAAAAGGATGAATGCAAGGGGTAGAACTGAACTAACATAGTAGAATAAAAAACCACAGAGGATACTACCTCCAAAGACTTACACTAGCCCCAATGCGGGGCAAGCCCTTAATACAACACAAAGAACCCCGCCCTACTAGGAACCCTATTTCATGGGGAACCCTATCCTAGAGGCATCGCCTCCAAATTATAGGTGGAACCCCTACCTGGATCCAAACTCAGGTCCCCTCCTCTAATTTGAGGTTACATAAAAGAATAATAAAACTCCAGGAAACCCCATTCTGCCTAGATATTCACCCTATAGTACATATATTACAAGGAAAACCAAGTTCAAGTTATAAAATTTTAAAAATAGTCCATCACATCTCATGGCCATAGTAGACAAGACCTAAAACTAAATTTGTAGGTTTAGTTTAGAAAAGTCTAATATATATAGCCTTAACCCCCCCTGCGTGTAGTAAAACACTTGATGAGGCCCTATCCATTTGCAGCTATAACAATATTCATCCATATGAAAAATACCAAGGAAAACAGAAGGCATGCTCTATGTCTAGCAAGGTCAAAATCCACCAACTAATAACACACTCAACCAAACGGTAACTCAAAATCCCATCACTAACTTTAAAACTTCATAGTCGCCTTCAGCATGCCAAGGACACTATTCTTAGCCTACAATAAACTATGGCCCCACACGAGCCTCAAAAAGGGTAAGTAAGTGTTGAAATAGAAGGATAGGTATAAATTCGTCATCCAACTCAGGAACTAGCTAGAATCCCACAAGTATTTAATCTAAACCTAGTCTAGAGAGTAGGTAATCTTAGCCTACTTGGACACTGGTGCAAAACCTCAAACTGTGCTATAAACCTTGAAAAACTACTAAATTATTAAGGAAAGACTGTGACCTCTTCCATGCCCGATGTACCCATGGTAGTGTGGTATGGTCCCACTATCCATTCCTCATGTTGGGTTATTTCTTATTGTCATGACCATAGACTTAACACCCGAGGTAGCCATGCTTACTTGACCCATCCAATGAGTCCTTGCCAGTGGTTTTTGAGTACATGGATGTTTTTTCTACCGATTTATCCGACGTCACACCAGAGCATGATATTAATTTTTCTATTAATATCGAGCTTAGTACCAGGCCCATTTAATATCCCCTTGCTATATGGGCCAAACAGAGTTTTGGGAGTTGAATGGTTAGTTGCAGGATATGCTTGCAGAAGTTTTATCCATCCTAGCATGTCACCATAGGGTTCCATAGTGTAGTTGTGAAGAAAAATGATGGGTCACTAAGCATATATATTGATTATAGGCAGCTGAACCAGGTGAATGCTAAGAATAAGTATCCCCTGTTCCATATTAAAGACTTATTTTACAAGATACAAGGTGCCATAGTGTTCCCTAAGATTGATTTAAGGTCTGGTTGTCATAAGTTGAGGATTTTGGCTGAGGATGTTTCGAAGATAGCTTTTCGGATGAGGTATAGGCATTATGAGTTTCTAGTGATGTTGTTTGGGAAAAATAATTCCCCTGCAACGTTATTTGAGGGTTGGTGAGTTGATTTTTAGATTATGTTGCATGAGGCTCATTTCTGTAAATACTCTATCTATCTGGGTACCGTAAAAAATGTACAGTGACTTGAGGAAGCATTACTGGTGGTGGGGTATGAGTAGGGATAAAGCATCCTTTGTTTCTCGATTTTGAGCTGTCAGTAGGTAATATTTGATATCAGAGGCCGAGCGGTAAGCTTCTGAGACTCCCTATCCATAAGTAGAAGTGGGAGCGGATTACAATAGATTTTTGTTTCAGGCCTTCCCTTCATATTTATAGGACATGATTGCATTTGGGTCATCGTGGATCGATTTACCAAGTCATCTCACTTTCTACCAACACACTCGTATTTGGGTATGAAGAGACTAGATGATTTTTATGTTCATGAGATGGTTAGGCTTCATCAAATTCTAGTTTCTATTATATATGACCGAGACACTAAGTTTACATTGCAGTTTGGAGCTCAATGTAGAGAGAGCTGGGTATAGAGGTTGTCTTGACCACAATATTTCATCATCAGACCCACGGGCAGTCCGAGAGGAATATTCAGATGCTTTAAGATATGTTGCGGGCCTATGTCATTGATTTTGGTGGTAGCTGGGATAGACATTTGGCTTTTATGGAGTTATCGTGTAATAGAAATTATATTTCAAGCACTCAGATGGCGCAATTTGATGATTGGTATTGTAGGCTACTACCTAAGAACCAACTCAACTGACCAGTCATATAACGTCTCAATAATGCCAAATAGTGTCCAAGGAAACCCACAACAAGGCTAGGAAAACCACACATAGCCCAACACCATCTATGTCCCACCATGGATACCTTTGAAATCAAGTAAACAAGAGATAGACTATTAAAATAGGTATCCAACCTAACAACTATCTCACACGACTAGAAAAACCAGACAAGTATTCTATAATAATAAAACCTAAAGAAAAGTAAACCTAGCTGACTTAGGCACCAATGTGTAATGACCCTCAAGGTCATTTATGATAAATACGCATTGTATTGCATCTTAGAGCATTTCAGTAGTTTCCCCAAGTCATTTATGACTTGCTGGGATCGACAGTTCGGATCCCTGGTGACTCGGTTGAGAAATATCTCAAATTTCTTATTTTAGAGCCTAAAGTTAAGTATTTGTTGACCAAAGTCAACTTTCCTTCAAGACGACCTCAGAATTAAATTCCATCAATTCTATTAGCTTTGGAATATAGAACAAAGTCAAGATTGACCTTGAGTTTCTGTTTTAGAGGTTTCGGTTGCAAGTTATGTGAGTTTGTGGAAATTGTTTAAGGTTTAGCCTATAAGTGGAGTTTGTGTGGAAACTTGATGTTTGGAATGTCGGATTGGAATTCAGACTCTTCCAGCAGTTCTGGAATGATGAATTTAGGCTAGGAGAGGTATTGGTTTAATTTTCTTGTGTGTCGTTGTGAACTCGAGGTGTTGGTGGAGAAATGCTCCTTTAGGTTCTTTTGGTTTCTGGTGTAATCTAGTTTTTTTGAGTTTTCCTGGAGTAAGTCACCTCCTATGCCATTTTCGTTGAATCTATTGAGTCTAAAATATGTTTTTAACTCATAAAACATATAAGGTTTGTTAAATTTGGATTCTATTTGAGTTCTGTAGCTCAGTTGGAAAATCTACAGCAAAACTGCAGATTTTGTTCTATTTCGGCATATCGGTGTGCTGTCCCAGAATTTTTATGCCGTCCCGACATTTTTGTTCTGTATCGTCCATTTTTCCTCTATCTCAGCATCTTGGTATCTCGGATGCTATCTCAGCTATTCAGCAAGCCCACTCGGTAGGCCGACTAGTAGGCTGCCAAGCAACCAGATCAATTACTCAGTACCGGTGTAACAGGATCGATTGTTCTTTACCGGTGTACCTGGAAACCGGACACTGAATTTCTTCTTATCTTTTCTCCTTGACTTCGGTAAGACATTCCGATGCCTAGTAACCTAGTAAGCCATTCCGACATCTGGTAGCCTGAAAGCCATCCCAACACCCAGTAAACCCCCGATTCTGTACCCTGAGAAGCCCCATGAGGCGAAGACGTCTCATCTCGTTGTCCTATATTTTCTCCTCCTAGCAACTGTATAGCATATTTTTGGCGCGGTTGGATACTTTCCTCCCATTTGGCTGGTTTCCATACTTGGTTTATTTTCAGAAAATTAACAAAAGGGGCCCAGTGACATCTTAGGCCCTGGCCCATCTAGCAGAGAAGTAGTACTTACTATTTAAGGGTGCATAACACCCGTTTCTTCTCATTTAAGAAAGTATACCTTTCCCAATCTATTTTTAGCATGGAAAATTTCCTCTTTGAGCAGATTTTCAAGAGCGATAATCTTAGAATCCTTGTTCCTCAATTCTTTAACAATTCTTGGTGGTAAGTCTTCTTCTTGCATTTTCACCCTTGAATTTCTAGTTTATACCATGAATAGCTCCAACCTTGGAGTTGACGAAACCATGTCTGTACATCTATATATTCATGGAATTCTTCATCTTTATTGTGTATATATTTTTTCTAATAACAATTATACGCTGTAAAATACTTTTGTAAATTCGTAATGAAAGGGGGAGGCCTTTAACCCCTTTTTGAGCGTTTCTTTTTGGTCTGATTTGAAGCCTTTCCCGAACTCAAATTTTTGTTCAAATTTGGAGTATGAGTTCCTAGCAGTGTTCAGAATGTCGTGGGGATTTTTACTTTCAGTTTTGGAAAACAGGCCCTGCAGATCCGTTTTAGGCCCATTTAGGACCCGATTTTGGGCCCAGTCCAGATTTTAGAATAAATTGCGTTGTTAGACTCGTATTAACGTATATAATTCATTGACTCAAGTTTTAGATCGATTGGAGCTTATTTGATATCAGTCAGAGAGCTAATGGTGATTATTGCAAACCTTTGTCGTCGAATGACAGGTAGGTTTTCATGGGCTAATTCTGGGTTTATGGCTTTACTGGTTGTACTGAATAGCTTGCTTGGGATGGGTATCTAAGTTGGATAGTATCCCTACACCTTTATTCTGTCCATTGATTGTTGATATGGTTGTGTTGATACCTGTTTGATACAGGACTGAGATTTAGCATTTATTTAGTTGCATGTGCAGGGCTTAGGTTGTGATTACAACATGCTATTTATATGGAATATGTCTATATGCTACTTCTTCTCTGTGCATTCATGCAACGGAAAGACCGAGCTATGGCTCCGATGAGAGTGCATTGGGGCTGGGTAGTATCACCACTTGATATGTAAGCCTTGAGGGCTAATGTTGAGATTCATGACATGATGATGATATTTCATGACAGGTATGGATAAATGGTAATTTAACTAATAACATAATTAATGATTTCACTGATATATCCTTGACATAGTATCGAGCACCCTATTATACTATTTTTACCTGTTTTAGTCCAAGATTCGTCCTTGGCACCGGGACTTAATCATATATATGTTTTTATTACTAAATGCTGGTAATTGAGACCATCTTCTATATGACAGTGAGTATAGTGCTGGGACTTGAGACCGTCTTTGATATAGCATCGAGTACAGGTTTTTGACACATAGAGGTTGATGATGTTATTGTGGACCATAGGTGATATTACCAGATTAATGATTTCGGATTGCTATTGGTGACGGATTGCCTTAGCTGTGATTTTTGGCATGAGAGGCCGGGTTCTAATGATGATTTTTAGCATATGATGCCGGTTTTTGATTCTTATCTGGGATGTGAGGTTCCTTTCATGATCATGTTTTTGTTACTTTCCTGCACTTGTTTTATTTAGTGTACCTTTGGTAGTATAGGATGCATACAGGTGAGCGTGTTTTGTATGTAAGATGCGCTCCTTATGGGGGACTTGTCAGCGTTTATGTGCTTTACTTTATTATTCGTATTATAACTTCTTAGCTTTTATTATTGTCTATTTGTTGCTTTGTGTTATGTGGGAATTAGTGCTTGGTACTTCTGTTAATTCCATTATCCTTTCACTTGAGGTTACCGGTATATTGACCACATTTGATCTTTATCTTCCTTCATTCCTACTTCTTTATGATATATTCACATATGTTGTTAGAGGGATGCTGGATATATTCTGATCCAGTACCGGTGGTCCTGTTATGTGATTAGCTAGCAGTATTTGTCTATGTTGCTTTGATTCAT
>JBDJHY010128057.1:0-13657 GCA_039654485.1 Withania somnifera
TATAGAATAACCAGTGGCACTCCTAGACCAATCAAATTTATTAACTTGGCCATCTGTCCTCTAGCTGTGGGAGAATGCCAGCCCAACACTATATGTTTGGCACGACGTTGCCGGTTGCTGCTCAGCCACCTGCAGCTCCTGACGCATCATCCTATTTGTTGGCATTTTGTATGTCATCGTTATCCTCTGCTGATCTTGGGTGGTCTATGATCTCGAACGCCTTTGTTGTTTGCCCAATCACATCACTCGTTAACTTAGCACCTTCTCAATATAACAGTGTTGCAAATCGAATCTATCCACATTCATACTATTATCATCATTACTGGCCAAACTCATCCCAAAACCATTCTTCTCCCATAAAGATAGCCCCTCCTCCCCCCCTCTCCTCTCTCCCCTTCTATTTTTTAGGTTGGGAATCCATCCTATTCTCGAGAAGTACAAAGATTTGGAGCTCCAACAACTTGATCTTAACTTGTGATGCCTTGTGTCACCTTCTTTAGCTCTCATGCTATTTTCCAACCCATAGGGTTTTCTCGTCTCAAAGCTCTTACCATTGTATTCCTCTTAGTTTTTCCATAAATACTACCATCATCTCCTAGTCCCATTTTTACCTTTTTTTTATGACATCTATAAATACTTATGTCGTAGAAGAGAATGCCGCCCTTTCTCTCATCGAGGTAATTGGATATATTTTTCTCGTTTCTCTATCTGGTCCGAAAGTTGTAGCTGGTGATCATTCATATCTGACCGTTCTGCCTTCTAGTCTATTTACAGATACTGCTGGTCCCAGGGCTGGCTCTTCTCGCAATACGATTTTTTTCTTTTTCCAAGTGCCTCCTGATGATCTCCAGTCCTTCATTCATCAAGTCATCTAGAAGCATCCTAATTTTGCTGAGGATTGCCAGTGTAATGCATTTAGGGGTCCCTCTTCTCCTCCGTGGAATCGCTTTGTGATTCATTTCGTGTTGTCCATGGATGAAGCTACCCTTAGTTCTTTTAAAGAGGACTGTGGATGGACAACTAATATTCGGGTGCTCTTCCTATATCCAAACCAAGAACCTTTCCACCCACAAACTTGGATACATGGGTCTTTATACCTATCATTTTGATATGGGCCTTGGTTCAAGTGGTATTATTCAATTTTTATTCTCTTGAGCGAGATCGACACTGTTTCCTTAGGACAAGAGTCCCCCATGATATGGAAGGAAGTCTCCTCCCTTTATATTATAGCTCATTTTCTAGTTTTTCCTTTTACTCCCCAATAATTAATTAGCCTATACACTCTCATGTTACTCGAGAAAAAAAATTTCTCTATTAAGTGTTTGGAGAACAAATGGGTCCGTTAATGTCAAGAAAAATATGTGTTTATTAAATCTAGTTTCCTTCCTGATGCCTCCACTCTCTAAGAAGAGTGGAACTGCCATCACAAGTTTTCCCTTCCCCTTATTTTTCTTTAATCTCTCTTCCCCTTTCTCATAATTCTATTATTAGTGCATTTAAGGATGGGTCTCGTCCTTTGTAAACATCCACCCTTGTGTACGAATAATCCTTGAGTTGGTGCTCTTCAAAAAACATACTTGGGACTTTAGTTTTACCCCAAAAGGATGGACATTCAAGGACCATGGTATCTGAATTCTCCTAGTTCCATACCTTTAGGGCACTTTTTTCTTGTGTTAATAGTTTCTTCATTTATTCTTCCTTTTAGGGATTAAGGTTAGTACCACCACATTCATTGGTACCAATTTATCCCGACACATGAAGGGTCTGCTCTTATGCTTGTACAACAACCCTCGGGAGTTGAGGGGCCTTCAAAAACTATATCTTTCCCCGATTAATAGAAGAGAAAGGCAAGGTACCTAACTTCAAACAAGAGACAGAGAGTGATCTAGTCTTCTTCTATTACTGATGGGAATTTAATCTAAATGGTCGAGCCTAAGACTGCTTCATCAGAGACCCATCCTTTGGTTCCTCAGTCACCTATTCCTAGAGAAGATTCTGGTTCGCATTCCAGGATATCAAGGAGATAGGGTGGCCCAGGTACATCTACAGTCCTTAGTTGTCCCATGATGAGAGAGTATTTGCGAGAAGCATACCTTTAGCTGACCAATCATTTCCCCGTAGAGGTGGTAAGGGGCCTATTACCTCATAAGAGTCTATCTCTTCTTAAAAGTTATTTTTGGGCTATTTTGCTAGTATGTTGCCTCTACACGATCCCTCATATATTACTTCTTTCTTTCCCTGATATTTTTTTCCTTTGACACACTTAATTTTTTATAAGTGCGGCATTTTCTCGATAAGTATGAAACGAAGGTTGATGAGCTGAAAGAGACAGTTGTTGCCCTAAAGGAGAAAACTCATAACTTGAAGAACTGTTCCCCCATGGACATGGAGGCCTAGGTCTATTTGAACCTAAGATTTTAGAATCTAGCTGGCAAGGCTAAAAGAGAATAAGATAGGGATGATCAATCCTTTCAAGATTTATCATGTTTGCATTCCCTTTTGGAAGAGAAAACTTCGAATTGAACTTAAAATCTTTTCTAGAGATATCAGACCAATTCTTTCAATCTATTGATCACGGTGGTGATGCAGCTTATGAAGCATAAGGACTAATTAAAGTGATAAAAGAGGTAGGGGCGCAGAGATAAAAAAAAGGGAAACTCACCACTCAATGGTGAAAGAGGAGAGAGAAAGGACCAATTGAAGTCCCCGGTGACCAGATTGCGAATTTATGGCACCGTAGGGGGCAACAACTAAAGAGGTAGAAAGACTGACCACAATTTCAAGAATAGGTTGACTTTCTTTCATTTTTGTTATGGAAAGTGAAAGTCATTTCTTTTAGTACGAGGTCTCTTCACACAACTTTCCATTCAAAGGATTTTCTCCTGTCCTACATTCTAACCTTAGCCCCAATACGTTGGTCTCTAACTAGAAAAGTAAATGCTTGAGCTTGAGAAACATCTGGTCTAGTAGGTCGATGTTGTGGGTGGTCGGAGTAAAGCAGCCATTCTCTTAAAGGAGGTTGGATCCCTTAGGTGGTTCAGAGTTCCCTATTATTGGAACTAATAAAAGTCTGAGTCCCTCAGGTGGAGGTTGGATAAAGTCGATCTCAGCATTCATCCATGAGGGACCACTTGATGAGCAGGCTTAGGGGTGAAGTTTTGGTAGAGAAGTTAGGTGTCCTCAGGAGATTTTAGGACAAACCTTACCTTATAAAATAGAAAGTTCACGCAGTCCAAGATACCATTTAACCCAACCCATGCTAATCCTTTAACCCTATAAAAGTGGATTCTTCTCAAGATGATCAGCCTCGGGCAATGACTTTGAGAAAACTCCTGGTTTTTAGGCCGGATCTCTCGAGTCCTGTGCCCCATCCTTTTAAAGTTAATTGTTTTCTTTTTTGTTTCCTGATTTGACCTCTTAGGTTGTGTCCTCATTTTATTTTGAGACTTAGTTGTAGTTGTAATGAATTTTTGGTATTTGAGCTATATTTTGTTTTTCATTATCTCCTCTTTTTTTTATAAGCTATGATGATGATGAGTGACGCCATTGTAATGAATTTTTTATATTTGAGCTATATTTTGTTTTTTAATTTCCTCATCTCCTTTTTTATAAGTTGTGATAATGATGATGAGTGACGCCATTACTTGGAGCTTTGTTTATTCAGACAACTTTGATATATCTATTATCATTTTATATCTCACACTGTACGATTAATTGTTGATGACAACTAATTTTCCTTTTTAGCAATCCCGCCAAATCCACCCCCTTCCTAGGAGGCTGGGCTATATGCTAAAAAGTCATGGTAAACTGGAGCATACTGAGCCTAGGATGTTTCGATGTTTGCAACATCATATTATATAGTCATTATTTATTTATCATGCTTTGAGTGGGATGGTATTAGCCAACACCTCTTTTTTGTGAGACTTTAGATTCTTTGTCATTCTTATAAGTCGATATGTCTCCCAATTAATTTGAGTGACAAGTCACCGAGCGACATTATTAACACGACATGGATAAAAAAAGTTTCTTTCATTCTATCATATTTTAAACTTTATATTACATAATAAATAATGACTTTATACTCTTTTAAGTGCATGTTGTAACATTCTTAAGATATCTGAAGTCTTCTTATTGTACCCTTTTCTTTGAGAAATATGCCTCAAGGATGACTTTGAAATCTACCTCAACCTTGTCGGCAAAAAAACCTTTGGGGAGAAAGGACCAGTTGAAGGAAAAAAGAGTGTAGATCACTGTTGAGGGAATTCGTATCAACAATAGTATCTTTTTAAGAGGAACATATTCCAATTTTCATGTGATGGTTCTTTTCGAGGTCATCCAACTCGTAGGATCCCTTCCCAGCCACGTTGGTCACCCGATATGGACCTTTTTATTTTGGGCTTAACTTTCCCTCGCAAGAATTTTGCGTGCTTATGGTAACCTTTCTTAATACCAGATCCCCGACATTAAAATATCTAATCTTAGTCTTACTGTTGTAATACCTCTTTGTTTTTTATTTCTACACCATCATCCATATGAGAGCGATCTACCGTCGCCCATTTTAAAGGTCCAGACTTTCTTTGAGGGATTTTTCATTAGCTTCCCCAGAGGCCTTTGTGTTTCCATAAATTTTTTCACTTTCTTTTATTGGTATCAATGCTTCTTTCCTATACACCAGCAGAAAAGGTGTTTCCCGGTGCTGGACTTTCTGGCTATACGATGAGCTTACAAGACCTCTGGTAGTTCCTTGAACTAAAACCCTTGGAACTTTCCAATCTCTTCTTTAAACTAAGCATGATAGACTTATTCCTTGAATCATCCTGCCCATTTTCTTTAAGGTGGTAAAATGCCAAGGTAATGCACTTTATCTTTAAACCCTTCTAGAAACTTAATCACCTTCTCTCCCAGAACTATGTACCATTATCACATGCAATATCATTTGGTATTCCGAACCTATAAATTATGTGATATAAAATGAAGCTTATAACCTCTTTCTCTCGAACTTTTTTGGATGCCTCGACCTCTACCCACTTGGTGAAATAATCTATCTTTATCTATATAAATTTAACTTTCCTAGGCACAGACAATAATGGCCTTACGATGTACATTCCCCATTTCATGAAAGGCCGGGGGGCAATGTCAGCATGTATCATATCCCCTGGCTAGTGGAGTTGATTGGAAATTTTTTTGGCACCTATCGTATTTTCTAACAAAATCCTTGGCATAACCTTCCATGGCAAGCCAATAGTATTTTTCATGTATGATCTTAAAAATGAGTGCCTCTATCACTGCCCCAAGTCTATTTATTAGACGGATGCCTCTGTCATCGTCCTGAGTCTATATCTTGGATGGGACATGGCACTCAGTAGCCACAAGTGGTCTTAACCTAGCCTTTGGCCTGACATAAATATAAACGTGACTGAAATAATGCAGAAGTTAATACACACAATAAAACTTTTATAATAAAGAAAAGAAAAGGAAACTTTTCTTACAACTGAGAGTAAAGTAAATTGAAAAGTTTACTACAATGATTTGAATGAATTTATATGAAACCTCTACTAATATATGATAAATTGTTGGGAAAAACCCACAACTAACTTGAAATAACTATAACTGACAATACAAAAGAAGAGCTGAACGGAAATAAGTTTTTTTCCTTAGAATATAAGACTCACCAACACTTGAATGGTAGTTGCTGAGTCTACTATCCATGAACTGGGAAGGTTTTTATGAAACTACAGTATACGTGTAGGAAAAGGTATGCATCAATATGTTTGAATGTACCATATATGTGAGTTATGTATAAATGAAAACAAGGTAGAGTGATTTTAAAACATTAGAAATAAACTTGAAATAAATACTTAAAAAATAATCATGAGTTTAAAAACCTTTGCAATTGCCCAATACCCGTAGTAAGATGAAAAACATAAATCTTGTATCAAGTTTCTAAAGTTTCATAAACAAGTCATAATCACTCGGATCAACGCAACATGCAAGTCCTAAATAAAAATTACAAAATAAATGATGAATAAGTAAATCACATACAATGTCTCCAAATTATGTGCATAAGTTGAAAACATAATAAATCTTGCTAATTTTATCAATATCATGAGTAGGATAGAATTATCAGTCCAAAGCAACTATGAAATTTTAAAATTATGAATCATGCAACGGAAGTTTCTCTTAACTTGCATAAACCATTCTATGATCAATATGGAGTCCGTTGTACTAAGTCTAATACTAAAAAGAGGTCACTCTAACCAGCCAAGGTTAGAACTAAACTACAAATTAAGGATTCTTTCATAAGTCATAAATACAACCGATGCTGGCAACACAGCTTGTGGGGTGGGGTACGCTAAACCTAAATGCGCTCGACGCTAAATAACCTCCTTAATCATGCATTATGCTTGTATTCATAAAATAAAATTAAAGGAACATATCTAGATGCCTGGAGTCTAAAGATAATGAGTCGGGAATCTATATTTCATATCATATCTAACAAATTCTAATTTCACGAGTTTACTAAAATCAGGTAAAGTTCATAAACTAAAATTCATGATTATCATAAAAAAGGGTTCATGAGTTCAACTATGCTAAAACAAGTTGTCTTGTAATGTCATATAGATTTATGAGGATGAATAATCATGGTAAGAATCAACAATTCATGCGTAATAATCATAATTGAGCTAATATGAATGATATCTTTTTAAAAATCATAATTTGGGTTGAGCCCTGGAATTTTAATAAATTAGGAAAATACTTAAAAGTTGGAATTTTAGACATGACAGGTGGAAGGAACCTCTACTAAAAACCCACATACTTGATGTAGAGGAGTTTTCGTGATCAAAACCTAGTAAAGTAGGTTAGACCTTGACTTTGGAGATGAATCCTAAGCGTATAGTTTAGAGAAAACATTCTGACTTCTGTTCTTTGTAAAATTTTCTAAGTGTTAAAGACTAAGAGGAATTAACCTTGAAAATTATTTATACTTTTTTGTAGGAGGCTTGAAACGAATGAATTAATGAATTATGGGGACATAATAAATTATTAAAACATCCTTGAGGAATAAAAAAAGATCTAAAAATTTGATTTTTTAGGGGTCATTCCACGAGCTATAAACTAGTTTCAAGATTTGTAGACCATGTCGTGGTAGGAGGCTAAAAATATTTAAATTTTGTATTGACCTTACAGTGATGTTGACGAAATGTCAACTGGGTTGACAGCCCGTCAACTGGAATGTTAAAATTATCTTGATTTAATAGCTCACCGGATCATATTAATATAGGGTTCCATAATTTGCAACCCAGTTTGGAGGTCCGTGGATCACAAAGTGAACTTAAAAAATTCATGAAATTTAGCCATCTCCGGTCTACTATACTTTTTAAGTTGTTACACTTATGAATTGTTTACATTCCCATAAATTTGGTAAAAACAAAGATTTTTAGGCCATTTTATACTAAAAATTATGGGTCGTCATCTTAAACTATGGATAGTGGTTTTATTCCATGGGCCATCAACTAATGATTGTTTAACAGTGCTTCATAAGATGGTCATACATTAGCCCTTTAAGATGATAGGTTATGAGTCGCATAACTTCTTATATTCTAGGAGATATGATCATTTGAAGTTGACCAGGGAAGGAACTTATGTGAACACTTTATTGGTAAAAAGCCCCTAAATTCAACTTTGTGCTAAGGGTTTTCTAGGATCATACTTCATGTCCATAGTACTCCATACACTTAGAAATTAATGTTAGCACCTAGGTTCAAGCAAGAACTTATTGGGTCTGTTTCTAACCGTGTACATAAGATATTTTAAATCTTAGCTCGAAAGTTCATGGTGTTACAACATCCGTGCCAGAGTTATTCCCAGATGCTCCTTCATGGACGTCCCTTAGCATATAATCAGTCTCCTAGGATCCAAACATTTCAAGAGAGGACCCAGGAAAGATCTTTTATAAAGGATCCCGTCTACTAGGGAATATTGTGTCGTCTTAGTACTGAGCCCCCGAGAGGCTTTAGTTTCCATATGTATCACCTCACCTTTTAATACTTGATAATGTCTCTCCTTTAGTATCTGATGAAGCTAGGGTGATTTTCTTCTCCTTATTATGGATCTTCAACATTGAATATAACAGCTGGGCTATGGCTCATTTTGCTATATCGTCTTCTTTGGTCCCAACCCTAAAGTAGCTAATGCATCAACCTCACTACTTTTCCTCTATATGTTGTGCTCCAGACTCCACTTCTGAAAAATATATAGATGGTTGTGTACCTTAGCAGTGTAACTCATAATCTTTTTAATATATTATGTTAAAAACTCCCTTGATATGATTGACAACTAATACGAATCGTAGAAGACAACAACCATCTCTACTCCCATGTTCCATTCCAAGCCAAGCCTTGAAAGAAAGGCCTCATACTCAGCCTTATTGTTAAAAAGTAAGATGAAATTGATCACCCACCTCAATTTCTCCCCTCTAAGAGTCATGAGGACAATGCCTAGTCCCATTCCCTTTTTAATGGAAGCCTTATTTTTATACAAAGTCCATGTACTGGGTTGGTATCCTTTGGTCAAGTTTCCTCTTACTCCACTTAAGGGTGAGTAGGCGAGGGGTCAAATATGGGCTGAAGTCATCCATGAAGTTCGCTAACACTTGAGACTTAATAGCAGTCTGAGGATTGTAGTTGATATTGAAATCACTTAACTCGATTGATATTGAGTGGAGCACATTTCAAAGTGGGTATAAGGTGACCACCACTATGGGTGGCACTGAAAATTTGACCTTAACTTAAGGACAACTTCCATAAGAGCCAGAGAAAATTTTCAAGGTTAAAGTATTGATTCTCTGTACTAATGAAAATTTTCCTAACATAATAAATAGGGTGTTCCATACTTTCTTCTTCTCGGACCAGCACGACATTTATCTCTACTTTAGAAATAATCAGTTACACGATCAATAACTCTCCTTCCTTAGCCTTGGACAAAAGCAAAGGACTTGACATGTAAGCTTCTAACTCTCCTATTGTCTGCTGGCACTCCGAAGTCCATTCTAATTTGGTATTTTTCATGACCCTTAATCCAGTCATGATGTCACCTACCTTCCCATTCTGTTAGGTCAGCCAAACTAAAGATAACCAAAGTAAATACGAAAATAAATAAACTAACTAATGATTATATATATATATATATATATCAACTGTATGACTCGATTGCCCCTGTATACAAGCCTCTATAGATTCGTTACAAGGAAACTAAAAATCAATACAAAGTCTTTTCTAATTAAAGACACTATGAAATAAAATACAAGAGAATTCTTCGACAACTGATGAATAGATGATCAACTACCTCTGAATACTCTAAATACCCCTGGACTAATGGGGAATATATAGAGAATCACTAAGTCTGTAGCTCAACACCTGCACAAAAATACAGAAAATCAAAGAGTGAGTAAAATAACGGAACTCGGCAGCGTCCTCGGCTGGTCTAACTATAAGGAGAAAAAACAAAAGCTCCTGACACCCAACCAACCTCCAATACTACAACTTTCAATAGTTATATATATATATATACACACACACACGACAACAACCCAGTCAATATTAAAAAACCAAGATATACAAAACCCAAATGAATATTTAATATCCTCAATCATGAAACCTAGGTAATATGCTCAAATCATAATAATAAGTATTAAAGGAGGTTTCACTAAATCATTTAGAAGCCAGGTAGTAACAAGTTATCAGCAAATAACAATTAGTCTTAAGTCATCACTCAATACCCAATAATTTCATGAAATTAGTCAAAACGAACGAGTAGTCAATACAATTTATCAAGTGAAAGAAATAGAAAATTCAAATGGGGAAATGTATGTCCATATCATATACATACCTGCTGGCATTTTTATTTGTCTCTGTCAGTACCTATGGGGACTCGCGAGGTCCATATACTAGACTACTCACAACCTCCAGAACGGGCCTTGAACTATCTAATAATAACTCAGACATCCTGAAACGGTCCTCGGACTCTCTATCCAATAACTCAGACATCCAAAAATGAACCTCAGACTGCCTACCAAATCATATATTTGGAAACCGACCTCGGACTGTCTATCAAATTAGTTTCCATTTCTCATAAGACATAAAAAGTTTATATTCAAATATTATAAAAGTGAGAAAATATCATATACAAATTACAGAAATATCACATTTTCAAATACCAAAATAATATTGTCGTCCTCTAATGGGTAATAACTATCAAGGATATCTTCTACCTCAATCTAGCCTCAACAAGCATCACATTTTCGATTATAATCATACCAATAATTTATCACGGGTAATGTCAATAAAAGTACATAATTAAGCCCCAATATATACGCCAATATATCACTTTCAATCACATAAGTCAAATCAAAGCAACTTATATTTTAAACAAAGTATAAGGTTCAACAATTTCTTAAGAAGTCTTATTATTATAAACTTTCTCATTTTAGGCTCGACATGATTGATATTATCACCTCCAGTATACCCATTCTCCCAACTTATAAAAATTTAACACATAATGGTTAACTTTATAGAAAGACCAAGTAAACGTCAACTTCCTTAGATTTGAAGAACAAAGTCACTCAGGAGATTTTCCTTTTTTAATTACCTCCAAACGTGCAAAATTTAGTTACTAAAATAAAGAATACAAGAAAATACAATAATCAACACCCACAATTCAAATATTCAAAGTTTTAATCTAAAATTCACCCCGATCCACAAGGCTAATATCAAACATTTATTGTGAAAACGTGTTATCCATCACTTGTAAATCTAAATATCAAGTTTTATTGAAAACCCAATTCATTTTGTGATTCAAAATTAAGGTTTTGAAACTTTTGAGTTCATACATCAGACTACTATTTTTTTATTCAAAACCTTTAAAATCTATATTATAATTACGTTAAATTTGTTAGAAATTGGTGAAAAATAGTTTAGAATCATTACTCAATAGTTATCTTTGAATTCTTTGATCAAACTTTTCCAAAATGAGGTTTCAGAGTCTTGGTTTGCATGAAATATGGTGAATGTTCATGAAAACTCTAATTTGAAATTGTATAGTGGACTCAACCCTTCTCCACGATCATGGAACTCCAGTAGCAATTGTGTCCATGCAGAATTTTAATTCATCGCGAATGCATCCAAGCACCACGAACTCGATATCTGAATTTCCCCCCCCATCACGACCATGTGCCAAGCATCGCGAAAGAGATCCTAGAAGACAAACACTGCTATTTTGGTAGAGGGTCATGAACGCAGCGAAAACACAATGGCTCAGACAACAACAAAAAAAAAACAACTTTCACAATTTGAAAATGCTTTGAATGGACTCTCGGGATTTGTTTGGAACCCTGTGCAAGCAAACCATAGATGCAACCATACTAATTTTGATATTCTAGATTCAACGGAGCCATCAAAATATGATTACGAGGCCTCGTTGACCTAACACCCACAAAGGTTCATTTTTAACAAAAATACTAAAATGACCAAAATACCACTGGGACTCACGATAAATAAAAGAGATCTCATTCTAAACCAAAAACCATCTTCTAAATCCAACAAAATCATCAAATTTAAAATCAGGGTAATCTAACTCAGAATATTTACCAAAGCCAACCATTCCTTTAAAATTTCAACTTTATCCTGTCAGACCATTCAAAATCACCATGAATGGGCTAAAACAGAACACGAGCATCCTACATACAAAGCTGATAAAACTGACAGACTTCTGTTTTGAGCCCTCGTACTACAAATAATACCTGGAGTTCCATATTTCTCACTTTAAAGCATCAAAACCCAAAATTTCTCAAAACTTACTCAAAATTCATTTTGTTCCTGAAGCAACCATGGAATCAGATTTATTTTAGCATAATTCAACTATGGAAAGAAAAAATAGTCCAAATACATAAAAATAAAAAAATAACCTTAAGGGTCATTACAGAATTCTTCCTCAGCAACGGTAAAAATGGTAGCTCCATTCCGATGATCTTGATATAAATTGGCTCAAAGTAGAAACCCATCCTGTGGGTCTTTGTAACACCTTGATACTGTCAAGTATATCAGGCATATCCTCAATAGCTCGAATATTGTCGAGGTTCATCTCCATCCTTCTGCTCGACATGAGAAAGCAAAGAAACTTCCCTAAGGCTACTCCAAAAGTGCATTTCTTAGGGTTCAACTTCATATTATACTTATCATTATCACGAAGGTCTCCATGAGGTATTCTAAGTGATCCTTGGCCTCTAATAATTCTACAAGCATGTCATCAAAGTACACCTCCATCATTTTCCCAATCTGTCCTTTGAATAGTGGTGTACCAAACATTGATAAGTAGAACCTATGTTCTTAGCACAAAAAATGTCATACTTATTTAGATCTTTAAAATCTATACATATCCTGAATTAAACCATTTTATTTGTCACTACCACAATATTTTAACACCACTCTAGGTAGTTAAGCTCTCAGATCGAACCTATCCTGAGCAAGGTAGCAACCTCCTCTATGAGAATTTATCCTTTGTATTTGAGATGGGTTGTATTTTCTATTGAACTGGTCATGTTTTGAGATCTATCTCGATCCATGCATAGCTACCTTGGGAGGAATAACTATGATATCAAAATGAGATCAATATCATAAAAAACTTTGAGATAAATAACCCTGGATTCGAAGTTGAGGCCCAAACCTAGGTATACTTTCCTTTAGGGGTGGTCAAAAGAAAGAGAACAAGATCAAGATCCTTTATCATGCTCTTCATTACGTCTATTTCATTGGGGATATAACAAGCCCTCAGAGTCTCATACCACCAAATTTTTTTGATCGGTGGTACAAGAAGCCCGTTTGCAACTTCCATCTGATGGCAACTTCTGGCTTACTTGCTGTGATTATGAATTCTTCCTTGATAGGAGTCATGTTCCCCTTTATCTATCCTATACCATACAACGTGGAAAATTTAACTATCCTGTGATAAGTCGATGGTATGACCATGAAGCCATGGTCTCTCTTGTATGACATAAAAGGCATAACCTTACCAAGGATATCAAAGATGGTCTACTTTTCCACAATGCCCACCCGAGCCATGAGAGTTACTTCCCCTTCGGTTACCTCACTCACCATATTAAACCCGTTTAGGGTGATGGTCATGGTTCGTATATGTTAGTGTTTAGATTTCAATGTATGAGAATGATATTTGTAGGAACAAATTAAGATGCAACCAAAATATTTTGCAATACTTGCTTAAAGATTTATCATGCTTGAGTCGTTGTTGTGCTCACTAGTTCAAAGAAATAAAAATGATATATGCAGAGAGTTATTAGGGGATGCACTACTGAGATTAATTGTTCTAACACTTAACATGAGAGACTTTTCAAAAAGATGTTGAAAGTCTCAAAAAGATTTCTTATTTATTAAACTATCAATGGGTGAGAAAAAGGAACCAATATGGTATCAAAATTATTTTCAAGAATCAAGTCCCTTGGGTTGTTCCAACGACTAGTTCTCACACACACACATATATAAATAAGGAATTAGTCTTCAAGGGGACAGGTATCACGACCCGATTTCTCGGATCATGATGGCACCTACTATACCACCAGTAGGAGAACCAAACCCCGTAGTCCGTA
>JBDJHY010128704.1:0-13656 GCA_039654485.1 Withania somnifera
CAATATTCAGATGGCCATATTTGAGTCTTTATATCGTAGATGATAGAAATTATTGATCGGTTGGTTTGATAGTGTTGAGGCCTGACTATAGAGTTCATATTAGCTTCGTGATTAACTTCAGAAGTTTAGTTTCCTAGAATAAAATATGGGCATAATCGATTAGGAAGAAGATATACGCCAATCGTAAACTTAACCTCTGGAGTTTAGTGTTGGAGATTATGTTTTTCTGTATGTTTCTCCTATGAAAGTCAAGATGATATTTTGACGAAATGGGAAAGCTAAGCCACAAGTATGTCGAAACCTTTGATATCCTATATAGAGTTGGAGATATGGCATATGGCCATGCTTTGCCATAGAATTTTTAGCTATCCATCTATTTTTTCATGTATATGCTCCACGGGTACATTCTCTACCTGTAACATATCTTCATTAGGATATAATGCAGTTAGATGATAGGTTGACTTTCATTGGGGATCCTACGGACATTCGTGATATAGATACTAGGCTATTTAGATTTAGAGACATCTTATTTATGAAGGTTCACTGGTCTCTTTGTCCCATCAAGGAGGGTACGCGAGAGATAAAGAGGGATATATGACCCCAGTACCCTCACATATTTGAGCCTTCAGGTACTTCCTACACCTTCTCTATTGAGAAGTCCCTTTTAGTAGTGGATACTGAAATGACCCTCGTGGTCATTGTATTCTTTTGTATGTTTCCTTTATTTAAAGATTTCTAGTATCTGCCCAAGTCATGTATAACTTGCTGGGACAGGTAGTTCGAAACCCTAGAAGTTTTGTTGCATTTTATTCCATTTTCCCTATTTTGGAGTTTTAGATTTATAATTTAAAACTTAGGAGTGGATTCTTGAAAAACATTCTCAGAATCAAATTTTGACAACTTCGTTAGCTCCAAAACATGGATTTTGGTCAAGAAGGTCTATTGGTCTGGGTCTTGGTGATTTTGATTAATATTTGAACTAGTTTGTAGAAATTGAATTCTATGGAGTTAAAAGTATTACCTTAGTAAACTTTCAAGGATCAGAGTGATAGATTAGAATTCTAATGCTTCCACTAGCTCTAAAATGTTGAATTTGGGTTATTAGGGTTATTAAAACACTTCATGAGGTGAGTGGACTTTTTTTGATGGCTCAGTTGGCTTTTTGCCTATTTTAGGCCATAGTTGAAGGTAATCAACATTTATATAAAATGATCTCCAATGGTCATTTCATTGATTCCATCGAGTCTCGTATGTCATTTTACATCTATTGTTATATATAGTTGTAATACCATGTACATAGACTAATTTATAGACTGTGATTTGAACTAATTAAAGCTTGAAAATTTTCCCAAGGTACCGCAAATGGTACAACTCATGGAATCCCTTCATGAGTCTTATGATAGCTCGTATGATGAGTTTTTGATGATGGACCAGAGAATTTAAAATTTTATACCTAGGACCACGGGTTGGTCCCAACTTGTATCTATGACCTATGACTTATATGTCAATTTATCTATACACTTCCAGATTCAAATCAAGAAGCTTAATTTCAACCTAGGGTGCCATGACTTGGAGCACGAGTCGTACTTCCTACATACGACCGTAGGTCAAGTTGTGATCCTTTTGACAAACTTTTGAATTATGTTTTATTAAGGGATATCCAATAATTTCCTGTATTTATTTAGCCTAATCCTATGTCAGTTTTCCTTATAAATGGGTATATATATACCCTAAGACCCTATTTCAATTCATTCTAAACATATTCTGATCAAGTAAGGTATTCTCTCAAGATTTCTTTGCAAAAATCAAGAAAGGGTTGGGATTCTTACTCAATTCAAGCCAAAAATTCTTCAAGGTTCAAGTATATGGGTTATGAGCAAGGATTCAGTTTATCCTTCTGCACAAGAACCCTATTTTAAAGTTGAGCATAGTAGTAGTATGAGTCAGGTTTTTCGTAATTTCTATTAGCTATTGAGATTTCCTCTTAATACATGAGCCATGATATCATTACTTAAATTTATCGAAGCTATGTGTATATTTCGTTGAAGTTATTATTTATCTAAAACTATGGAGTCAAAATGGTATGAATTGAGATGAAGTATGTAATTATGGTAAATTTTGCATAAATTGACAAGTCCTTGATGTTGAAGCATGTTGTATTAAGAGCCACAAATTATGATTTTTACTATATTTTGTGGACTCCTGAGTTTGAGTTTCAGATTGTAAGAATAAAATTTATTCATTGACTTTAAAATTTATTTGAGTCGATATGATTGTAATGAAAGTGTAAAGAGGATGATTGATCCATTTTTTGTGAAAAGTATTGTTCAGTCATGTTTTTAAAATGGGTTGTCGCCTAAAAGGACAAAAACTAGATTGACACCCAATGAGCCTTAAAAAATAACATTAATCGGTTGGTTCTATAATATAGTATTCCACCAATCAAGATGAGTTATAGTATGTATAATGTAATTCCTTGGAGTAGTATTAGCACTGAGAGGATTCAGGTATGAAGCCCTTATCCCACAACCTATGCCGCCACACAAAGTTAGGATTGGTTTGCCCTAATAAGTGCCTATTAGGATTGGCTTAGTGGATAGATTACGAGTTTTTGGTTGGCCCTATACCATGTCAAGGTTTAGGTACCCCACCCTGCACATGATATATATTGGATTTCGTAGCCATATGTATAGAGTATGTCGGTTGTAGAAACTCCCAAAGTCAATAAAGTGTCAAACTAAGATGATAATTGTTGAAATAAGGTTTTTAACTAAAGTGTAGATTTTGTTGGTTAAAAACTATATTTTACCTGAATTTTTTTTTATACTCTGAGGACTATATATTTTTATCTAATATTGATAAAACTTGCTTGTTATTGCTTAGCTAAGTCAAATCCTGGAAATGAAATGTGATACTATATGTAACGCTTTGCATAACCATGAGATCTTTTACTTATTATATAGACTATTTTATTATCTCTCAAGTAATTAATAGATTTCACATACTAACTGCATACTCTATGCAGTATGTTTCACCACATATAGATCTTGTCAGCCTTCCACGAGCTTGTGGTTGATTGGATATGCATTCTCAGAGATAAATATTTTATGAATACTCATTGATCCGGGGGGGGGGGCTAAGATGTTTGATATTATTTACTCTTTTATTTTTAGTAGAGCCGGTAGTCTAGTATTATTTGTTTATCTATTATTTGGAGACTAGTTAGAGGTCTTGTTCTAGTAGTCCAGTATTTTGCTTATAGAGGCATTAGATGGTGATGTATTGGTATTGACATTGAGTTTTCCATTATTCATATATTTTTATTTGACTGATGTGAGGCCCATTGCTTAGTGTATGATGTTTATTGTTGGTGCTTCCACTAAGTTTGAGTTAATAGAGATATGCATGAGCCAAAGGTCCTGAGGCTACTTTGATAAGTGTGTTTTCCATGGCCTAGGGGGTGGCTTTAAGGTGTGACAATGGTTTACATTTATCATACTCAAAACCCATCTAGAAGGTTCATTGCGTGAATTATTTTGCTATAGAAAATCGATGGTGCATAGTTCTGATACACCCTGGGATCACGATGGGGATAGAAAGTTTATAATTGGTTTATAGTTTCTTCATTTGAATTGTAGTTGGGGGATCATGATCAGAATGGTTTGGGAATTTCTTTTTCTCTATTGCAATAGGGTTGATGTAGTCACATAGAAGGATCTAGACACAGGGCTAGACTAAAGTTCAGTAAAATCGTGCTGGGTTAGGGATGAGAAGACATTTTACAATTTATTAAGCCTACTATGGGGTAGAAATTGATTTCCTCAATGCCTTTTTATTGTGTTTTAACTACTTTTTTTGTTCCATTTCAGAAGGAAGGAAATCTAGATCTGGTACATGATGAAAAAGGTGCAAAAGGGGGAAAAAGCAGAAAATGGAGCAATAAAAGAGTAAAACTGTAAGCTACTTATATTCCGTACATCACACAATACGTAAAAGGAATCACGGATAATGTTTGCATATAAAAAATAAGGCATGCAAATTATTAAAAGTGATACAAAGAAAGGAAAATGGGTGAAATTACGCGTATCAAAGATTTGACGTGCTATCCAAATGAGACATTGCAAAAATTACTAAAAAGTGATGAAATTAAGCAGCAAATTCTATGATCAAGGTTGGATATCCTGCGTATCATGGAACATATTCTCTATCATAATAGGAATCGCCAATCTGTGGGATGAAAAGTACTAATTTTTCTATGAAAAGTGGACACTGCACGATCCGCGTTTCACGAATCTTGTCAGCGATCAATAGTGTAAATTCCTTACAATACAGATTTGGTTGTCAATGCAACTAACTCTGCTAATTCTACTTCAAGGAATGTTTGAATTAGTTTTTTGTTCAAGTTAGGCCAGAAATAAATGCACATAACTCATTTTTTGAGTAGTTACTATATCACAAAATTTTCTCAACATAATTTTATATTCTAAAGATAGGGTTTGAGTTTTACTCAATCTTGAAAAAAAAAAATTCTTATAATTCTTTTGGTGTATATTCACAATGGAAGACCAGAGTGTTTATGGTAATAATACTATTGATTTTCAATTAGATATGAGTAGTTAAAGTTTTTTTGGTTGGGTTGTGTAGTAATAGGGTGCAATTGAATACTTATGTAATGATAGATTACTAATAGTAATAACTTGCTCGTACGAGTTCAATCACATCTCCATGTTTTGTGGGTATTTAGAGGTTGTAAATTCTAATGGTGCTTAGTTTTGTCTTATCTCTTGAAGTATAGTGTTAGAGAATGGGGGCATGAGAATGGCAATAATTTTCTTCCTAACAAACTAATAGTTAATTATTGAAATATGTTGAGAAAATTTTGTGAAAGTTGAAATACAAGGTTGGTAAAAGTAAGACCATGATAGGTTTTCGAATAAGAACCCTAAGTGTTAAAACACGTTACTTAGCTGAAAGGGAAGTAATATTGGCAATAACCTAGTTTACCTACTTAGTAATAATGAGTTGGAAATCGAAATCATTACCTAACCCAGATGTTTTATATCCCAAAGCCTCCTTCTTGATTGTTGATAACTTGAAAGAGAATGTTCTAGTTAGATAAAAAACCTTTTCCAATAGTAATAATCCTTTATTTTCATACAATTATCTCCCCATTTATTTTTTTATTAATTGTAACCATAGATACAACTTATAGGGATTTATTACACCTTTAGTTCTATAGAAATTAGTTCCTTGTTGATTTGAACCCAATCTTAGTTGGGTAATTATATTGACAACGATTGCATATACCTTCTTGGGCATTGTTGAGCATTATCAATTTAAGCGCCATTAACGGGGAATTAATTAACGAATTCACTATTTGAGTGTTTTGACTTACTTATTATTGTAAATGTTGTTTGGATTTTACTCTATTGATTTCTGTGACTTATTGCAGGTGACAACATGAGTCGATCCAATGCTAACCTTGGAAATATGATTTCCAATATGAATGCCAATCCCAATGGTATCTTAATATTGATCAAGAACCAGGGGTTGAGGTTGAAATCAATGTGATATCTAGTGAAATCAAGTTTCCTCCTATGGTACAAAATATTGTGTTCCATGTGAAAAGTACTATGCACTAATTGATGCAGATGAAAGGACTGTTTGAAGGGATATCACATGAGGATGCAAATGATCATTTGAGGCACTTTTCTACAGTGTGCATCCCCTTCAACATTCCTATCATCAGTCAAGAGACGGTTTAGATGCACCTCTTCTTATTTTCTCTAACATGGGAGGCAACGATTTGGTTGCTAAATTGCCCAGAGGTTCTATATATCTTGGGGTGAATTGAAAGATGCATTTCCTTGAGAGATTCCTTCCACCTTCTCGTAATGTAGGGATGCTATGAACAACTTTAGACAATCTATTAATGAACCATTGCACGAAGAGTGGAGACAATTCAATAAGATTCTGTTACATTTTTTGACTTATAAGATGCCATATGTTTTTCTTTTGCAAACATTCGATAGAGGTCTGGACCCGTAAAGAAAAAAGGTTTATAACAACTAGTAGTGATTTTTTTTACATCTGGTAACGTAGAAATTTATTCCTTGTAGAATAGCCCTAAACTTAGTTGGATAATCTATTGAAAGTTATGTCATGGCCTGAAAATGGAGTTTTGATGGCATCTATATCACACTTGTTGACAAGCCTGATCCCAGACCAGCGCAGGTAGCAACAAGATACTGTTAAATGCGAATATAAAATAAAAGGGGGAAATAGAAAAGAAGAAAAAGGAGAAACATAATACATAACAGAAAGTAAATCTTCATATCTTGGTGTCATGGCTATCAAGGATCCAAATATATAATAGTGAAAAATATAACCCACAACGGGCCTAAACTATAAACTAGCTATCTAGGTCAAACTAGAATAGCTGTTAAGATAGAATGAAGACTGGTCAACATGAATACTGACTTCTCACTGTATCTCTTGAAACAACACCAAACTAGCTCACACGATTGTGTCCACTCTAATGACTCGTGCTAAGACCCGCATCACAAAAAGATGCATAAGTGTAGCATGAGTATAAAACATAATGGGTACCCAATTAGCATTATAGGCCAATCGGGAAAAAGAAAGGATAAGCAAGGTAAAGAGCAATCATAAGAAATATTGCAATTGCACATAGTGAACAATAGAAAATGGGTAACTGCAATATTAATTTGTAAGTACGGTAAAGGGTCAACTATCAGTGTACACAACATCATCTAACAAGTATGAAGGAATGTCAACTATCAGGGTATAACACTTAGGACATGGGCCACAATCAAACAATACCAAACACAATATGTACCTAGTGCTCCAACATAACCAGCACAAGGAAGGAACAATAAGAGAAAGAGGAACACAGGTAATATAACCACTGAATTTAATAGTAATTAAAGGTAAGGAACTAATCAAAAACACAAAAGAGTAGCCACAAAGCCTAGCTAGCAACCAAGACATCAGCACATCACTTAGCTAATAGAACTTCAAACATAAGCCCTGTAGAGTGCAACCAAGCACAAAGAGTGCTAAAAGTACATAGCTCCAATACACACCCTCCCTATTTTATAATATCATAGTGAAAGGGCCCACCGAAGCTTCCCCATATAATTACCCCTCCTATGCTAATATACCCCTCTCTTGGGCTGCAACTCCTACCAGTAGTAATATCTCAAGTATAGCCTCCTAATTTTAGAGGTTCCATAGAAGGATCTGATATCACGTAAAAAATAATAAAAAGAAAACTAGTGTCATAATCATTAGGTCTAGAATTACAAAACTTGGGCTCAACCCGTATACCATATCTCAGTGGAAACCCTCAAGTCTGGCTATGAATGAGAAGCAGAACCTCATTAAAATTCCAAAATTTTCCATGTAGGAAATACCCATAAAGTAGAGTACCAGTGAGAAAATAAATTAGGTACTATGAGGAAATAACTCCATACTGCTACAGTAGTCGTGGATACATATAATTTTTAAGTGTAATGATTCATCTGGTTATTTTCGTTGTTTTTTTTCTTTTTTTCTTTTTCAATATTTAGAGTCATCTGGTAGTTTCCCTAAGTCACTTACGACTTGCTGAGACCATTGGCTTGGTTCCCTGGTAGCTAAGTTTCCCGTTATCTTAATTTTATTATTTTGAAGGTTTAACCTGAATTCTTAGTATACATGCTCGAATTCAGATCTTGAAAGTTCCTTTAGACTTAAAATACCAATATTGGTCTAGTTGGACATTTAGTTTGTGACCTGGATATTTTGTTTTGATCTTGAGCTGAATTATGGAGTTTTAGTTCATTAAGAGTTGAGAATTGGCCAATAGTTAGTGCACAGTGATTAAAGTGTTGGAATTGTATTATGATTCTTCCATCAGCTCTAGAATGGTGATTTTTGTCATGTAGGGGTTTTGGTATGCTTTCTAAGGTGTCAGTGTCATTTTGGGTGCCTTTGTCTTTGTGAGATTTTGGTCTATTTTGGTCCTTGTTAGTTACAAGTCTTTTCCTTGCACAAATAACACTAATTGGTCATTTTGATGATTCCATTAGATCAAAAATGTCATTTCCATGTTGTGTGCATATTTAGTTTGCTGAAATTGGGTTCAAAACGCTCATTTTAGGCCCCTCAGAGTGTTCCTTTTTAGCTGTTGGGAGTTTTAGGAACAGAACGCCCCGGGTTGGGTTTGTTCACCGGTATTATGTCACCCCATCTACTGAGGTTTTGCCCCTGTGGATTCCCCCCAATGGAAAAAGGGTCCACCTCGACGATGCCCTTAGGGATTAGGGGTTTCTCCTGCATCCTTTTTTCCGCACCAGCGGTGTCTCCCCTATTCCTTTTCCCTTCTCCCCTACAAAGCCAAGCCTAGGAGGTTAGGGTCTCCCAAGTTACACTTTCTCTGTCTTAGAGGGATCACACCACAACCTCGATGTTCTTTTCTTTATCCATGTCGACAACTTTAAATAATTGTTTCTCCTTCATTTCCTTCATTCCCCATCTCATTTTTTTCCATTGAAGAAGTGCTCCAGTGGTGTTACTTATTTTATTAGAAGAGAAGAGTGTGGATTTCATCTTGTGAAGCTTGTGTGAACTTCTTGTGCATGTTTCCTTCGGGTATTTCTTGTTATTTCTATGCTTTTTAGTATTGTGAAAAATTATTATTTTATTGACTATGAGCTAAAATTTTCCTTCATACTTAGTCATTTTGAGCTTAATTTTGTACCACGTGCACCTTGACCTGGGCTCTATGCACTAGTACCTTTATATTATTTTTCTAGACTGTAGGGCCTATGAACCCTTTTTAGTCCCGATTCCAACCCATGTTATCTTACACAATATGGGTATCATCCTCTTATTTTGAATCCTTGACCTCTATTTTTCTAGTTTCGAGCTTCTTTGGATGTTCTCATGGTGTTTTGACATTTTTAGCTTGCTTTTTGAGGTTTTGCACTAGCATCCATGTAGGCTAGGTTCCTACTTTCTAAACTAAGCTTATATTGAATACTTGTTAGGTTCCATCCAGTTTGTGGGCTAGATGAGTAGTTGGTATGGCTTTCCTTCTATTTTTTATGCTCGTTTTTGCTTTTTAGGGCCTGTAGTTTGATATAGACTATGATTAGTATGTCTGGCCTTCTAGGGGTGGCTGTGTGGTTGTATTGATAGTGTTGGGATATTAGTAGTTGTTCAAGTCAGACATGTGCTTAGATGGTTGGTTTTGTCCTTTTCTTGAATTCGAGCACGCCTTATATTTCCCTTGGTTGATTCACATGCCTGCATACAATGGTGAGGATTGAACAGGTGGGGACTGTTATGTGGTTTACTTCCTTGGAGGGTTAAAGGTTATAATAAAAAGTTATTTTTATGAACTAATCTAAAAATGGGTTTTATAACTTATTTGACCACAACTAGATGGTAGGCTATTTTCATAAGGATATAACTAGAACCTGGTTTTCTTTTATTATGTATACCACGAGGTAATTATCTAGGTGGAGAAGAGTCTTACAGAGATTTATTTAGAGGTGGAACATCCCAATAGTAGAGAGGACTTGAGTGTATATTTGCAAAGGGGATCTCAATTTATGATACAGAGTTTGTGCTCCGAGCGGGGTAGATTTCCCAACTTATAATATGGAGGTGGGACCTTTGGAGCAACGACTCTCGATGGGAAGAGTTCCTGGTGTTGGTTTTGGAGTTCAACTCCCGATAGGGGGTGTCTAATATAATGATTGGAGTGGAACCCCCAAGGATAATGGTTCGAGTGTGTTAGTTTAGTTCTACCTCCTTACATTTATCCTTTTATAACTTATTTGTTCCTTGAAGGCTGACAGGGGAGGTCACTTATTTTTTTATCCCTATTTGTACCTACCAAAGATATAGGGGTTAGGTTGGTTATGTTTTACTTATTTTATGTATGTATCCTATAGTGCGATGGGGTACTACTTGGATTTTTTATGTTATTTGCTTTTCTTCTTTAAACAAATTTTACTTATTCACTGATTTTACTTGTATTTGATTAAGCCTGGTTGGGAGATGATGCCTACTAAGTACTCTATGTTGTTGGTACTCATGTTACATTTTTGTACCACTTTTGTGATAAAGATACTTGAGCGGGTAATCACAGGAGGTGGAGGTATAGTTAGTAGAGGTGCTAGTGGACTTTGAAGGTTACGTTGAGCTTCTGGTGTTTGGGATGCGTTTGTTCTCTAGTTGTGTTGGGAATATTCCTAATATTTCTTAGGGAAGATTGGTGATGTATTTTCCTCCTATATGAGCAATTGTAGTTAGCTTCGTCTTATCACAATCACTATTTTTGATAGATGATGTAGATATATGTATTTTTTTGTATATCTATTTCATCTTACCTTTACTGATATTTCTATTGGTTACCTGGTATTGACCCATTATTTTTAGCTCCTGGAAAGGTATTGGCTGGCCTATTGGTGACACCACAAGTGTCATCATGATCTATATTTCTGGTCTTGGCAGAATGGTATTAAAGCATAGGTTTCCCCAGTTTCTATGACAATAGAGTAGGTGTTGGTAAAGTTCTGCAGATTGGTATAGAGACATTCGTGGAATGAATTCATTTTCTTTGAACTCCCCGTGTGTAGTACTTGTGTTAGATTCTGGAAGTGTCTACTTGAGTTTGCTCTTTTTGCAGATGGTTTGTACTCGCATCTTGTCTGTTGATAGAGTCCCTACTTCTAATGCACATGAGACCCACCAGTGGATAGAGAGGAGGTGATTGTAGTTACTCACTCCCTTTGTACTACTACAGTATCCTCACCCTAGACTACAACTAATACAGATTAGTCACTAGTATAGCAGACTACTATAGCCCTTAGAAGTATTCTACACTGTCAAAGCTAATCGTTGTATGACAGATGTTATGGCAGATGATTATGATGCTCAGTAGGGTAGTGACAGAGGTTCCTCAGAGTTTGACTCAGGGGGTAGCAAAGTATGTTCCACCTCTCCAAGTTCCTCTAGCTATATTCCTTCCATCATTTTAGACTACTCCAGCATTGGTACTTCCTCAACAGACCGATATCTATGTTATTCCATCATATAAGGTAAGGAGGATGCTTGATTACTTTCTTTGTATAACACTGACCATATTTTTAGGGGAAGTAGGAAAGGACCCCATATATTTTTTATTGTTTGTAAAGAGATATGGAGGACATTGAAGTTGCTAGATGACACGGGGTTAATTTTACCACTAACCTTCTTGAGGGAGCTACCAGCCATTGGTAGAGGGTACTATGAGATTGCAGGCTAGTTAGCTATCCAGCAATGACTTGGGGTCAATTTGCAGAGGCCATTATGGTAAAGTATGTGCGTCTTAGTCCTAAAGAGAGGCTTATATCGGATTTTCCCCCTTTAATAAGGGATTTTCTATGTTATAACTTATGAGGCTAGATTTGTAAACTTATCGAGGAACATAGTTTAGTTAATTCCACTGATGAGGAGTGGATCCCTTTCTTTGTCCATGGGCTAAGACTTGATTTTTGTAGAGTAGATGCTAGTTTTTAGTAGATAGTTTCTGGTTATTATGGATCATGCCAGAAGCATGGATGAGTTATCTTGTAAGTCCAAGTAGGAAGGCCAAAAGAGGCAGCACCATCAGGGAAACTATTCTAGTATACATTCAGCGGGTAGGGATTATAGTAAAGGATAACCTAGATAGCAGTATTAGGCTCTTATGATGACTTTAGATGTAGGCTAGAGTAGTCATCCTTCACGGGGCTCAGGGTTAGGGTCACAGAGCTGTTATGGCTAGGTTAAGGGCCTAGGGGGCCGTAAGAGGGATACTACTGGTGTTTCTAGTATGCAGACCATATACATTATGATAGAGATTTCCATAGGGTGCTAGAGATAGTGTTCTTAGAGCTTGTTATTAGTATGGAGAGTTGGGTCATCGGATGAGAGATTGTCCTCAGCTTGGGACCTCCTGCACACTATTACCAGTGCATCCACTCTAGTAGTACCATCGACTAGTGTTGGCCAGAGTATGTCTCGGTGGTCTAGGAGAGGTGGTCATAAGGGAAGAGTTGAGGATTGACAGGGAGAGGCCCATCAGTAGTTGTATGCGATCTTAGTTGGGCGGAAGCATGAGCCACAGGTGATGATGTGATTGGCATGTTACCTAGCAATGTCCTTTGGACTTAGTTTATCTTTTATTTTTGGATCTGCATTATTTTATGTCTTTTTTTTTTCTTGCTTAGAAGGTACGGACATCCTAGAGTATTCTTACCTATGTTTTTTTAGTGTTGTTACACCTATGGGCATTTCTCTAGTGGTGGATAGAATGTTTGGGCCATGTGCGCTATCGGTACAGGGTCACAACTAGCAGTCCAACTCAGGAAGTTATAGAGGCGCTTGGCCTTGATGTGGTTTTTAGTAGGGGATATTTTTGTTCCTTTTATGTGTTGCCAGGTGTACCTCAACTGAGGGATGTGGGGACCTTATAGGCACTCGTAAGTTTGGGATTTTCTTTGCTAGTGGGCCTAGAGGTTGGGTTCCTATGAGTCACTAATTAAAGCTTGTGTTTTATGTTTTCTTTCTATTTCCTTTCCTTATATTTCCTCCCCACATCCATTCAAGGATAGGTTCTCGAGTGTGAGATGGTGTAGCAGTTCTGATAGGTGGTCGTGACCTTATTTTGTGGTGGATTTAGTGTGTAGTTTTCTTATAGATGCTTCCTCGGGTAGGATGATGTCGTGGGTGAGTTGGACAAAGGGTGTTTGCATATACTTGTAGGGTACGGGTTATGCTCAAGATTAGAATCTTTATGGATAAATTCTCCTTGAGGTTAGACTGGTGTTCATTGCGGTCTTTAACTTTTGTGGTCTGGTTTCTAAGTTAAGTACAAGTAGGCTGTTTATAGTGAGCCTTGTAGTGTTTTGGTTGGTTTAGTGGGTTTGGTTTGTTTTCATGGTAGTAACAGTTTGGTGAGCTCAAACAGAGCATTGGTTTATTATCAATTTGTGTGACTTGCCAGTGTCTTTTTACCTTGGTCATTAATTTGATCTAGTCCTAGGGTATGTTCGAGAGAGTTGGCTCAGTTGGATATAGGTTGGCCTAAGAGGTTGGCTAGTGGCCTTCTTGTGGAAGTGTTTGTTAGTTGGGGCTCAAAGGGGTCCTACTGGAAAAGGTTTCTTTCCTGAGGTCTGGGAAGTGGATAATCATTCCCAAGAAGTTCATACCAACCCCAAACACCCTAACCAGTTTGAGTATTTAGGTAATGTTCTTGCTGACTTTGAGGATGAAAGTCCTTTTTAGAGGTGCATAATTTAATGACCCATGTGGTCATTTCCTTGATTTTCTATTTTTATTACATTTATAGCCATCTATTGGTTCCACAAGTCACTTATGACTTGTTGGGAGTGGTATTTCAATTCCCTGGCAGATCAGTTGACCGTTATCTCAATTTCCCTATTTTAAGGGCTTAACCTTGAAATAGTAGAACTTGAGAGTGAAATATTAGTAAACGTGATCAAACTTAGATTCTGACTATTTCATTAGCTCTGAAATGCCAACTTTGGTCTATTTGGACCTTTAGTTCATGTCCTATGGTTTTCATTTTGAGCTTGAGCTAAATTATTAAATTTAGTT
>JBDJHY010128730.1:0-10006 GCA_039654485.1 Withania somnifera
CTTTATTCAACTACCGATAATCAATACACATCCTCATCGAACCATCTTTCTTCTTCACAAAAAGAACTGGTGCACCCAAAGGTGACACACTAGAATGAACAAAACTTTTGTCCAACAAATCTTGGACCTGAACTTTAAACTCTCTTAACTTTGCAGGAGCCATATGATAAGGAGCAATAGAAATGGGCTTAATGCCCAGCTCTAAGTCAATAGAAAAATCAATATCCCTCTCTGGTGGTAGGCTTGGTAGGTCGATAAAAAATACATCAAGAAACTCAAAAATACTAGGAACAGACTCAGGAGTAGGGGTGTCAACCTTAATATCACGTATATATGCTAAGTATGCCAAATACCCTCTCCCTACTACTCTCTTAGCATGAAGGAAAGAAATAAAGCTTGTCGGTGCGCAGCTACTAGAACCCTGCCACAATATCAAAGATGATCCTGGTACCACTAAGGTGACAGTCTTGGCATAACAATCCACCACACGATGTGGAGACGACCAATCCATACCAAGAATAACATCAAAGTCTACCATGTCTAGTAACATCAAGTCATCTCATGTGTCTAACCTGTCAATAGGTATCATACAAGATCGGATCACCCAATTAACTACTAAAGAATCCCCTACTGTGGTAGCAACACGCATAGACACAAACATCATATCACTAGGCAAACCTAAATTGGGTATAAAAGAAGATGACACATAAGAGCATATAGACCCAAGGGCAAATAAGGATGATGCAGGTATGGAACACACAAAAATCAAACATGTAATCACAACATATGAGACCAAAGCCTCCAATTGAGTAGGAACTTCATAAAGTTAGACATCACCGCTATGTTGACCGCTACCATGAGCACCGCCCTTACCACGCTAGCTACCACCTCTATGACCACCCTGTGCCCCACCTCTAACCAGCGGAGGAACTGCTCTCACTATTGTACAACTATTGGAGCAGGCTGAATAGCTCCCTTCTGAGTGAAAAATTTAGCCTAATGGCCTACAAGGCCACACTCAAAATATGGCTAGATGGCCCATTCTATCGGGCTCCTCTACTAAAACCCATATGTCCACTTTGCTGGAACCAACCCTTCTAGAAAAAATGTACAGGAGATGGAGATAAAACTTGGAGTGATGCCTGCACTGGCCCTACGGCTGATGAAACTTCCCATGGCCACCAAAATAGGATCCATAATAACCTCCTTAGTATCGTTATCTCTTTTCGTTGTACTGATATGACTCATGATAGAGGGCCTTCATAGAGTTAGTATGGTCTACCAAGACCTAGAATGGATGACCGTCAGAAACCAATAACAACACTGCCTCACGATGTCTATCCCTCAATCCGTACATCAACCTATAGACTCTCTCTGCCTAAGTCAACATGAACTCAATCCTATACATAAAAAGTTGATGGAACCTGGCCTCGTACTTTGCCACATACATGGCTCCCTGCTCTAACTTTTGGAAATCTTCCCTCAGGCGCTATCTCTCATCCCTGGAAACAAACTTCCTCCTAAATACCTCATAAAATTTAGCCCAAGTTGGTTATGATGAACCAGCGGGTCTATAAACCAAGAATGTACGCCACCACTACTTCACCCCACTATGCATCTGATAAGTAGTGAAGGGTTTGCTATGGGTCTGTAACACTCCCATGTTGGTTAACCTCCCTTTACACTCAACCATAAATTCATGGGCATCCTCCCCCGATGCTCCAGTAAATCTTGGGGGATCCAATCTAAAAAATCAAGTTAGGAGCTTCTAATCCTTATCTGACATGGCTGAATATTGCTCAACAACAGGATCAACAGTCAGTACTGGCAGGACTTGAATGGGTAAAGAATTAAAAGTTGGAACCATGGGTGGCACTGTTTGCACTGTAGGCTGAAATACAAGGACTAGTTGCTATGTCCCATCCGTATGATGGCCTTCAAAGGCATTACATTGCTGCCACAGTACACCGCGAATATCTAGAGATGATGTTGTAGCAGATGTGGGAATAGATTATGTTGTCTGCCACAGCTAGTGCAATAATAGGTGTTGCAGGGACTAGTGGAACCTCTACAGTAGTAGTTGGAGTAGGCGCTTCGGCTCTTGCCCAACTGCGATTTTTGTAGCACGTTTTTCAAAAATTTCAATTGGGATTTCATAAGTGAAACAGAGTCCAATTTTGACAAACCATATATGACTATTAAGTGGAAAACATATTTTAGACTCAATGAAATCAATGAAATTGAGATTGGAGGTTGTTTGAGAAAAATGACCCCCATCCAAGCTTTAACCAAACTAAAACACTTTCCAACTTCCTGTAAAATAACCCAAATCAAGAACGAACACCTTGGGAAGTGTACCAAGGGCCTAAATTTACCATTTTGGAGATGATGGAAGCATCAGAATTCCAATCCGACACTCCAAACTTTAATTCACCACCAAGCTTCACTTTAGGCCATAAACATAACTAGAAACCATAACTTAGCATAAATTGCAAACAGAAACTCCAAAACACAAAATATGTCCATCTTGACTTTGCTTGGCATTCTAGAGCTAACAGAATAGTCAAAATTTTATTTTGAGCTTGTCTTGAAAGAAATTTGACTTTGGTCAACAAGTACTTAGTTTTAAGCTCTAACATAAGGAATTTCAGATATTTCTCAACTGAGTCACCAGAAATCTTAATTATCGGTCCTACCAAGTCATAAGTGAATTGGGGAAACTACCAAAATTCTCTAGCATGCAAAACGTCCCGTATTTATCATAAATAACCACGAGGGTTATTACACTGACATACCTCTAGCCTTAGCGAGAAGATTACATATAACCCCATCTAGAAGGGCCTCCATATATTACCAAAGGGTATGAACCTAATGCTGATCTTGTTGATACAACTAGTCTATCAAAGGCACACTTATGAGGCCAAAACATACAATTCATATATCAGGCTTTGCAAGTTTATAGGTATGGTGACCTTCATTGCCATCCTCAGTGCTAATACTCCTCCCATAAAAAATATTTACTTTTGCTCCCATTCAACTCCCCATGATTAGTGGAATTCAACCTTATGGAGAACCACTAATCAAGCTACCATTCATAACATACCATAATTTGGGTAACATTCGTTGAAAAATATCAATTTGACACTTCCTATTAGTTTACTTTCAGCTTATAAGTATAAAAATCATCATCAACTTTAATACTTCAATTTATGATCAAAATCATGTAAAAGTCAAATAATTATGACATTTGAATATTCAATTCAAGTTTTAAGAATAAACCTTGAAAACATTAATTTGCTCATTCTTCAATACTTTTTTCATGCTTTCACTTAAACTTTCAAAAATCATGCTAACTCATAAGGACTTAAAAAATTTAGCAATTAATATGTAAAATCATAGTTATGACTGAAAAACATCAAGAAATCATCAAGTAACTAAATTCCCAATTTATATCATATAATAAAACCTTACATGCTTCTACATCTTCAAAACCTCTAAGAAAATATTTTTTGGATACAAGAATGAAAGGACATTAGAGGAATTCAACCTTCCGAAAAACCACTAATCAAACTAAAATTCATAATATACCACAATTTAGGTAACATATGTTGAAAACTATCAATTTAAAACTTACTATCAATTTACTTTCAGCTTCTAAGTAAGTATAGAAATCATCATCAACTTACATACTTCAATTCATGATCGAAATCTTGAAAAAGTCAAGTCATTATTACATTTCAATATTCAATTCAAGTTTTACGAATAAAATTTGAAAATATCAATTTTCTCATGCTTGAAGACTTCTTCATTCTTTCACTTTAACTTCCAAAAATCTTTCTAATTCTCAAGGACTTAAAATATTTAGCAATTAATATGTAAAATCATAGTTGGCTGAAATACATCACGAAATCATCAAGTAACAAAATTCTCAGTTTATATCAATTAAGAACTCCATACATGGTTCCACATTTTCAAGGCCTTTACAAAAAAGAATTTTGTACAAAAGGATAAAAGGAGTCCTCGTTCATAGCCTGCATACCTGTTTTAAGCAATTTGATGGAATAATTAAGTGGAAATAAGGATGTTTAAGTTGCTTTAGTTAAAACCTTAGTTTCTTGCTTAAAGAGGAAATTTTGAGAAGAGTATTTCTCTAGTTATATTTAAGTGTAGAATGAAGAGGATTTAGGGCTTGGGGTTTTACATCATCATACTAGAAATCCAAAAAAACCTGGGTTTAGGCCTAGAAAGGAAAGGAATCGACTAAACTAACCCTTATAAAATCACTGGAAAGCTGTCAAACACCACTTCATGGCTTGTGAAGTGGCATTTCACGACTCATGAAGTGTACTTCTCTGAGTCTTTAAGTTTTCCTTTCTTACTGGAATAAGGCAGTCCCTTCTACGACTCGTGGACTGGCATGCCATGACTCATAGAGTGGATTCCTACAAACGGGGCAGAGATTTCAACATCTAACTTGAGCAACACGATTTCAAAGCACCAAAGCATTAATCACTACTCTGTGTCTCGTCAAGAAGACTTTTGAAAACCAACCAAAACATGAAATTCGTAGTCTATACCTTACTGGTTCACTCCATAACTCGTGAGGTGCACCCTACGAGTCGTGTTCTTTACCCTTTGGCCACCTGGGAGTGTCTTTAACTTTATATATCCTTAGACTTGGTATCTAAGCTTAAATTAATTATGGAGCATTATATTAACCATTCAAAACCATTTTACAACAGACAATATATCACTACCCAAAACCATTTCTCATCTGGTTTACAATATCATTAGACGAAACCATTTCCCATGGGCTTTACTATATTATTAGTTTTAGGAGCCGTAAGTTAATTTCCATGATGAATATTATCAAGTAAATCATATCTAAGAATTCAAGAAATGTGGCACTCAAAATAGTATACAATACAACTCGCCAATCACAGGCAATCACAAGTTAATTATTCATTTATATTAGATTGTTCACAACATGGCATCATGTTTCCATTCAAAATAATCAATAAGACATCATGAGGTCCACAATATAATTTAAGTCCAATACAATAAATCAAGCTCAACACACATTCACAAGGCAATTCTCAAGTAAAATCAAGTAACAATGGGCATCAATAACTAGACAACAATATTTCATCAATTGAATATCTCAAAGTATTATAATATGATGCCCATGTCAATCTAATTAAGCTTAATCAAGGCATCATCAATCACAATCAATTAGACATATTACAATAATAAGTCATAGGATCATATTATCAAGTAATAATTTATTTTAAGCCTGGCATGCTTGACCCTACCATCCAGGCCTTGTCATTTAACCCAAAAAGGCACCCCTAATATACCTATTACTCCAACTATTATAATTAATCTAACATTCAAGTACTAATACTTTATAAGAAGATAAAAGAACCTCACCTTGCCTTGAAAACAAGGAATAATGATCACTTATGAGATTTTCCCTTCGGCAATGGCTCTGAATAAGCACGGTATAGCCATAAACACAATATACACAAGAAAATACAATAATCAATACCTATATTTTATATTTCAAAAATTTACTAAAAATTCTACCCTGAGCCCACAAGGAGAAAACCAAAATGTTATCGCAAAAATATGTTACCCATAACTTGAAAATTTAAATATTAAGTTATAACAAAAACCAAATCCATTTCGTAATTTGAAATCAAAGGTTCTCAAATTATTGAGTTCAAGCGTAAAGCATCATTTTTAGTTCAAAAACTTTTATGTTGTTGGGTGAAAATCATGTTAAAGTTGATAGAAATTGATGAAAAGGGGTCAAGAATCATTACTCAATTGGTAGCTTTGAATTTCTCTCTTAGCCTTTGCCAAATTTTGGGTGAAAATTCGAGTTTGCATGAGAAAAAATGAAATATCTCATGAAATTCTATTTAAGAAAATATGCCTAGGTGCATTGCCCTTCTCCGCATTTGGAGAGGGACCACCGTGATTATGGTCCTACCCGATTTGGTCAGCATATTCTTGGTGTATCAACTGCAATAGAAGTTCCTTATCAATTGGTCTGGCCTCTTACTCATCATAAATACAACTACTAGGTAGCAATACATTGCCTAAATAATTCCCATGTCGCGATCGTGGGCATGTTACCACAAACACAAAACACAGAAATCCCAAACACTGCATTCTCGGTCAGTTATCACAAACACAGTAAAGATTCAGGTGCTTCCACATAACATTAGAACCACAAAACAAACTTAAAAAATTTACTCCAAATAGACCTCGAGATTCATTTGAAATTTCATGCTAACAAACCATATATGCAACCATACTAATTTTTTTACATTTTGGACTCCATAAACCATCAAAATATGAATCCAAGGTCACCTTGGCCCAATATCCATCAAGGGTTCAGTTTACACTAAGTTCACCAAAAGTACCAAAAATCCCCTCAAAACCTCAACAACTAAATGAATCCTCATTCCACATAAAAAAATACCTCCCAAAACCAAAAAATCATCAGATTTATAATCCAAGCACTATAACCTCCAATTTTGACCCAAATCAACCATTTATTTTAAACTTCCAACTTATCCCGTCAAACTACTCAAAATCAACATGAAAAGGTAAAAACTAAAGGCGAAGGTCCTCTTATCCTCTTATACCAAATTTCATATTTCAGAGCTAGTAGAATTAATAAATTTCATATTTGAAGAATCTAACACTAAATATTGACTAAAATCTATTATTTTCACACTTTAAGCTTAAAATACGATAATCTCTAAAAATGCCCTTAATTCCTTTTCGTTCCCAAACAAACCACAGAAACAAACTTAGTTTAGCATAAACTTAGTTTTGCAGCTGGATCCAGAAAAAAGTTATATGTAGACATTAAGTTATTACTTGTAGAAGGAAGCCTATTATTAGTAGTGGTTGATAACACTTGTAATATGGAGAGGCATTATCACTTGATCGAAGGGGGTGGGGGAAAGAGGCATCACTGCCAGGGTGATCTTAGTGGATCTCAATCCTCTAGGGCATTGTATGACAATCATGCACCTCAACAGGAGAAGAAGGCCCAACAACGGTATCAGGGATAACCTAGTGGACCAGTTCAAGCCTCCTTAAAATCAGCCGGCGGCATTCAGAGTAGCTTGCCCACAAGGGACACATCTACTGGGTTTATGATCGAGGTTTTCGGGCTAGTTTAGATGATAGTTATGATCGAGGCAAGTATCATGGTTGTTTCAAGTGTGGTGATATGGTTCACTCTGTTAGATATTGTACACAATGTTGATCTATACATCCGGTAATGCAGACCACCAAGCCTCTACAGACTGTATCACCACTAGATAAAAGTGGTCGGGTAGCAACCTGAGGTGGTACGATGGGGGACATAAGGGTAGAGGAGGTGATGGAGGAAGAGGTCAATAGGGCACTAGGTGCCATCAATTTATGTCGTACCTGATAGAGCTAGAGAAGAGTCTTCAGATGCAGTAGTTATGGGTATGTTATTTTTTTATCACTAGCAACCTTGGTATTCTTTTAACCTGGTTCTACATACTCTTATGTATCTATGTACTTCGTGCCCTTGGTATTGTATGTGATCCTCTTGTGTTCGTAAGTGTTTCCACTCTAGTAGTTAAGCTTATAATGGTGGATTGAATTCACCAGGCTTGTATTATGACTGCTCGATGGTTATACACTCTACTGATCTTATGACTCTGGACATGATCGATTTTATATGATTTTGGGCATGGATTGGTTATTCCTTCATCATAAAGTCCTGGATTATTTTTCCAAGATCGTGACCTTACCTGTGCTCAGTATGTAACGGATGTGTGGCAAGGTCCTCTTAGCCACTCAGTGTTATCCAGTGTATAAGCTAGTAGATTCTTAGCGAGGGATTGTATTTGTTACTTTGCTCATGTTCATGATGTTAGTGTTGATCCTCCTTCCCTGCATCAACCCAGGAAGAATCTATTTTAGACTTATTGGTAATCCATGATCAAATTCCTTTCGTAGCACCCTACCCCCAGGGGAGATATCATTCTGGAGTAGTTTCTAAGCATACGCTAACCATACTTACCGCTTTCTCATTCAGGAATTTTTTTTGATTAAGATTCGAAAGGCTAGATGTCTTTTTTACATCAATGGTACCAATGCCCCTTCCCCTTTTTATTGTACTTGTTTTATCAGTCAAATCCTTCTTTTTGGTTTCTATCTTTGAAAAGAGGGAAAGCTTTCGAATATATTCCTTAGAGTTTCCAATGGAAATATCCTTGACTTGACAGATTTATTCAATTGAACCCATACTCAAAGAAGGACCACAAGCTCGGGGCTTGATGAAAGAGAAAGTTTTAGCATGTTGAAAATGGGGTTAGGTTCCGTCTAACCAAGAATTCAAGCATGCTATAGAGTATGATATGAAAGTATATTTATATACAATAGAAAGCTCCTATATTTATGGAAGACCAAGGAGAGGTATTAATTCACTCGACTGAAAGGACAGGAAGAAAAACCAAGCTCTGTCAGTCAGAACTCCTCAGAAGTACCTGATTTCATCTTACCAACCAATTGATGAAAAAAGAACCTGTGACCATATTTAGAGAGTTCCTTGATGTTTTGTCTGATGAGTTTCCTGGCCTCTCACTTGAGCATGTTATTTATTTTTCTATAGAGGTTGAGTCGAGTACTAGACCTATTTCCATTGCACTTTATCTCATGGCTCCACCAGAGCTCCGGGAGCTCAGTGTTCAGTTTCAGGATCTGTTTGCCAGGGGATTTATCCAACCAAGTGTTTCACCATGTGGAGCTACAGTGTTATTTGTGAAAAAGAAAGATGGGACTGTGCACATGTGTATTGACAACAGATAGTTAAATAAGGTTACCATCAAGAATAAGAATCCTTTGCCACAGATTGATGAACTTCTTGATCAACTTCAGGGTGCTTCAATATTCTCAAAGATCATCTTGAGGTCAGGTTATCACTAGTTGAGGATTCAGGTTAGTGATATTCTGAAGACTGCTTTTGAGACTTGGTAATAACACTATGAGTTCCTAGTTTTGTCATTGGAGCTAACTGATGCCCCAGCCGTATTTATAGATCTTATGATCAGAGTTTATAGTCTGTACCTCGATTCCTTTATGATTGTGTTTTTGATGATATCCTGGTTTATTCTCAGAATTAGGAGTAGCACAAGGGGAATTTGAGAGTTGTACTCCAGACTTCAAGGACTGAGAAGCTTTATGCAAGGTTCTCTAAGTGCGATTTTCTGCTAGATCCTATTACATTCTTGGGGCTTGTTGTATCTCCAGCTGGCATCAGTGTTTCTAGCAAAGGTTTCATCCTTATGTGATTGGCCTCGTCCCACGACTCCCTCTAAGGTCTGTAGCTTTATTGGGTTAGCTGGATATTATAGATAATTCTTGTAGGTTTTTCATCTATATCAGATAGTATGACTAGATTGACTGAAAGGATATTCCTATTCGATGCTATGAGGATTCTGAGTCTAGCTTTCTGAGGCTCAATGAGTTGCTCACATCAGCGCCGGTGTTGACACTTCTAGTTGAGGACCAACCATATGTAGTTTATTATGATGCTATGGTATTTGGTTAGGATGTGTGTTGATGTATCAGGTTAAAGTTATAGCGTATAATTCATATTAGTTTAAGGTTCACAAGTGCAACTACCCCACCGATGACTTAGAGTTAGCAGTGGTAGGTTTTGCACTCAAGATTTGGAGGTATTACCTTTTTGGTCTACACTATGAGATTTGCATCGATTATTGCAGTCTTTAGTATACTCTGAGTAGATGGATTTCAATCATAGATGGAGGAATGGATCAAGATCCTGAAGGATTATGCTATCAACATTTTGTACCATCTTTGTAAAGAGAATGTGGTTACTGATGCATGAGGCTGGAATACTGTTAGTATGGGTAGTTAAGCTTCCATCTCAGCTTTAAAGGACCATTAGCCTTAGACATTCAGTCATTGGCTAACCGTTTTGTCT
>JBDJHY010128741.1:884-13655 GCA_039654485.1 Withania somnifera
GTAATTTCCACTTATGTTTAGGAGGCACATTGGAAGACCCGTCCACAAGTTGTTTGTTCCTTTCATCCATCGCAGCTTCTAGCATATGGTGCCAAGTTGGATAAGCCGTCCATAGTTAGGCAGTTCGTCCATTATTCCATCTTGTTCTCCCTTCATAAATAGACCAGTTGGAATTGGACGGCTGCCTATAGATGATAATGGATGAACCATCCATTTTTGGATAGTAGTTGTGCTTCACAAATAGTCTTGATCTTCCTAGATGGTACAACTTGGGCGAACCATCCAGGGCTTGACAAACCGTTTAGTTTATATTCAAAACTCTTTTTCTTCTATAATCTTCTCCAAAGTTCCAAAATGCAACTTTAGCCTATACAAACATGGAAAACACATTAAATCAGACAAAAGTTACTCAATAACGTGCATTTATCCATAATTTTAAGTGAACTATGTGACGTCAAATATCGTCTCATCAACACCCTCAACCTATAATGTTTTCTTGTCCTCAAGTAGCAATACAACTAAACACTTAAAACCCATAAAGGAATTTATCTCATTCCAATCAATAATTTGGGAATAGATCAAATTGGTCAACTTTTTCATTATTAACTTCAACTTCGAGCAATGAAATAAATGACTACTAACAAGGCTTGTATTAACTGAAATCACTGTTGTAACGTATTTACGATCGACTTAGTCATCTACTTGCTCTCATTACAAAGAAATCCCTTACACACATAGATAATATTTTACCATGGTACTGGGAGCAATATCACTCACATTCAGAAGAAATCTAATCGTGCACGCACTAGCCATAGGCTTGTGCTTATCAACTCTACCTTAGGTTTAGCTGGCCAACTTGAATAACTTCAGTACTTTTTATGGTTTGTATTGAAGGTTTGAGTGCTGGTAGAGTACATTTTGGAAACTTAGTGATTGAATCTTTTTCTTTTATTTCCCCCCTTTCTCTCTTTTCTTCATTTACTCTTTTATACTAGTCTTTTTTAGCCCCTTAGCCTCAAAGCTTTTATTTATACATACATGGACTCCTTCCTTTTATTATTATTAATATTATTATGATATATATAAGAAGGCTTCATGATAGCCATCCTCAACCTAATTGTAAACTTAGGTTGAAGACACAATATTCACCACTGGACCAGGGCCAAGACTGAGTTTTACCATGCATTTTATCATGATGTCCCTTACATAGCCACCCTTAACTTAGGTTCAAGCCTGAACTGAGGTGCACAATATCCAAGGGATAACCAGGGCCAAAACAATTTTTTCTTTCTAACACAGGGGTCAACAAACGGTTGGTTTCAGAAAGACGGTTACATAGACAAAACTCAACATAAGGATAAAAAATGGAAACTCAACAATATTTGGAGACGCTTTTAAGGATGAGTGACTAATAAAAAGAAGGCCTAGGAATACTTTTCAAGTCAACCTAGTTTCCACTAGCTAATATTGAACCGAGAAAGTTCTAGATACCATGTACACAAAAAGACTAAAAATAATTAAGCTCACCACATTTTGCAAGTAGAAGACCTTTATCAATCAAAACTTGTTCCAAAGACAATTTCAGTCTAAGAAACACAACTCATCATCACTTAGAGATTATAATTTTTTTCTCAAAATACAGTTAACACACAAAAATAAGCCAATGATTTATGGATACTCAACGTTATTTCTATAGGGTTCATAACACAACAAACATTCAACTAAAAATTTACAACCTAAACAGGCCAATTCTATTAGATAACATGTACGAGGGAAGATTCATGGAAATAGAAACCCTCAGATGAACAATACAGGTACAACCCCTCCCCACACAAAACACATTATTGTCCCCAATGCATAAATCAATTTAAATGGTGAATGGGTAAGAGGTGTACTTAAAACTACCTAAGCTGCATCATCATATTACTTGGGGTCAACCCGAGATAGCTGCTTTGCTCCCGCACTTGCAGTACCTGTGGATGTCGATGTGGTCTTAGGAAGCTCAGCTTCAGCTACAATGGATGCCCTACTGAACTGTTTTGACTCTATCGGTGTCCCACTAGTAGATTCACCCATTGAATGTGCTCTCCGTCTATCTTCATCCATTATAAATATCATTTTTCACGCCCTCATAGCTTCCTCTAGATCATGATCATTACCCTTTCCATTGAACTTTCACATTCTCCTCTTCTATCAACCTATTTCATCATCTGAGATACCAACTGCTATAAAAACTTTTCCGTTAGATTGCATTTCATCCAAAATCAAGATTCTTTCCTCATCCTCAGACTCTAGTTGCTCTGCCATCATTAGGGTAACTGAATATTGGCCCTGTTGCAGTAATGTCATATCATCCCAAAGCCTCTTCAGTTCCAACTAAAACTTAACACATTAAAATAGGCTGATAAGTTTCAGCCGCTCGTTCAAGCGCTCCTTCATATTTTCAATCCTCTCCTACATAGTGTCCTATGGTTCTAAAAAAAATTATTTTTGTGTCATCAACTACTCGATTAGGGTAACTAAATGTTGGCCCTATTGCGGTAATGTCACATCATCCTAAAGCCTCTTCAGTTCCAACTAAAATTAGCCATTCAAATAGGCTCATAAGTTCCAGCTGCTCGTTCAAGTGCTCCTTCATATTTTCAATCCTCTCTTGCATATTGTCCTATGGTTCTAAAGCAATTTTAATTTTTTGGTCCATCAACTACTCCATTTCCAGCAGTAGTAGTTTAAGCTGATGCTCATTCCGCTTTACCCTCTTAACTAATTTAGCAAAATTTTATGGAGGAAAGTCAAACGGTGATACAGAAGGACGCTCTATTGGATGACTGGGTGGTAGGCCCTGTGGCCTTGGATCACTAGATTCCCTATGAAAAGATGAAATCTATGTTGTATCAATGGTATTTGTGCCAACTAGATCCTCCAACCCTATCTGTGATGTGGAAGCATCCCCACTTCTCTTCTTTTCATCTCATCTTTGGAATGATCCTTAGCCTTTTGATATCATAGGTCTTCAAGGATCAATAGCTATATGAATACCAGGTAATATCAACACTTTTGTCGTATAGAACATCTAACTAATCAAGAGGGGTTGGGGTATCCAGTACCTTCATGCAAAGACCACATTCTAATTTCTTTGGAGATTAGTCTGCCAAAATTCATCTTATATTCAGAAACCAAGAAGGCCACTAACACAACATCTTCATCCTTCAATTTTTCTGCTCTTGTTTGGCGGATACACATTCTATCAACTCCCACAAAAAATTAGAAATAAATCTGAGTAACCTTGTTTGAATTAGTAGACGTGGGTTGTTCAACCAAGCTTTCTTAGCATTATTTAATACCTGCGCATACCATTTCCACTAGGTCTTATTGTTGGTATACCATTTGACATAATCCAGCTGACTCTCAAGAGGAATATAATTACTACCAAAAAACATCTTATTGATCAACTCTTTAGAGATATCAACATCAACTCCCTGAACTTGACCGTGCTAAGAATAGGCATCTTAGAAAATTTTTGACCTTTGCCTTCCATACGTTGTAGATGAGCTTTGTAGTTTATATAGAATTTATGAACTATGGTAGGGTAATACTGGTCTGGCAGTCTTTCATCCAACCCAAATGATATTCCCAAAATACTCGCTCAATATCCGAATAGTTTTGAAGATGTTTCATAACTATATTACTTCTTCTGTAATTGAATTAACCTTTGGCATTTGTGGTGATTCCCTCATCATATATTTTATGACCTTTTCACTGCCCACCGGGAGTTATCCTGAAGCTAAATATTTTTACTATTTATAACTTGATAAGCATATGCCTATTGATTTTTATCCAAGGTTAGCAGAGGTGTTAGGTTTGGACTCTCTAAACTTCTTCCGCTCTCAGATTCCTTGCTTCCCGATGAGTCTCCCGACTCTTTACTAGATTCTTCATTAGAAAAGGAGATGACATTTGGCTCAGGTTGATTAGGTTCCTTAGGGGACCAAGATTTCCTTGACTATAATCTGGTCACTCTTTTCAGGACTGTTATCCTCGTCCCTTAGCCCTCGTGTAATTTCACTTCTTTGACCAACTCCTCGCCTTATAGGAAGTTTTGGTGCCATTGGTACCTGCAGGGATATTATTAGCACTGATACTAAAATGATAAAACTCAAAATTAAGGAGTATAAAATAGATTAAAACCTATTAGATGGAAGGGCAGGATGGTTCGTCCACTCCTTCGTCCATTTATTAACCAGTATAGAATCGTACAGATGATGGGTTTGGATGATTTCTCCTACAGTGGATGTTTCATCCATTCCATTGTCTATATATAAAGTTTACTTTCTTCCAGATGAATGATTTATACGGTTCTTCAAACAATGGACAGGTCATTCATTCCTTCATCACTCATTTACACAGTCCAATTCACTTCAGCCGAATGGTTTAGATGGGTTTTTCATGAGCAGATGGCTTCTCCAAAATTTCATTTTATAGTACTTAGTTCTTTTTACTTTTAAAATATATTAATACTGAACAAACATGGGAGAATCATCTCACTCAAGATGGTTCATCCATACTTTCGCTCTTACACTACCCATGTAAGTTATGCCCTATACGATGAATTGAAGTAACTAACCTATCCAATATTTAAGTATATGATGTTTCCAAAATCCCTTACTAAGAAAAATCCATGTCTAATCAAACCCAAGCCAGTGAACTTAACCAATCATATGCAATTATTCATGCAATTTAACATTAAATGGGAATTAGGCTACTCAGACTTCAGCTAACCATAACTGAGTATAACAATCGAACTTCAACTAACAAGGAATTAATTTAATGCATAATTACCACAATGACAGACATAGAGTTTAGGGTTCCTACTTTTGCATTGACAACTTAGAGTTGCACAACACGTAACAATTACTATATGAACAAGTTGATTTCCAACACTTAGGGTACTTAAAATTTTTACTCCTCGACTATTATGAAAGATTTGTGGTGTTGATTTGTGAGAGAAGACAAAGACACATGATTATTACTCCACTTATTGAATTTTAAATGAAATAAAAATAAAAATAGAAAGGGATCAATATATACATATATATAAAACCCAACTTACCTAGGACGGAACATTGGACGGATCATCCATATCTAGAAGGCTCATCCACGTCTGGATGGCTCGTCTAATTGTTCTGTCTGGGAACCCATGCATTCTAGTGAAAAAGCTTTTGGCCGGTTAGGTTTAGGAGTTTTGTCTAGTTTGAATCTACTGTATTACTTGAAAGGCAATAAATTGTGGGCGGCCTGTATGTCTTTGGATGAGTCGCCTAAAATTTCTCCCAACAGATCTTTTATACATCCAGTAAGGTTCTTGTGAGATGATGAATCTGGGCATTTCACTCAGTAGTAGACGATTCATCTGTGCTGGCACCTCACAAATTTCCAACTTCTTCAAACTTGTGTTCCGGTACACTTACACACAAATCAACCCAATATCATAAAATCAACTAAATATAAATAATAAAATATACAACATCACAGTAATTTGGGTTGCTCCCAATAATGCTTGATTTAACATTGCATCACGCTATAGTCACCTTTAATACTTTGACTTCATCAAGTTAGAAAATTTCTAGAGCTCGGACCTTTTAAAAAAATCCAAAATACCTTTTTATCTGTTGTCCATTTTCCTTAAATCTTAACTTTTTTGCATTCTTCATCTCTACCGCTCCTGATGGTAAACCTTTGTTACTAAGAAATGGGACAGATAACTTTGATTTTAACTTCTCGGGAACAATCTTAATCTAAAGTTAAGAAACACAACTAAATCCCCTGGGGTGAAATCTCTTCGATCAATCCTTTAGTCATGGTACGTATTTATCTTTTCTTTATACATGGATCTCTCTCATATGCATCCTATGCAACCTCAATAATGTATACTACACTCATATCCCTTGGTTGCTTTATTAATTTATAGATGTTGAAAGTCACATCTTAATTATTCAACCTAAGCTTCATCTCACCTCTTTCCATATATACAAGAGCTCTCCTAGTTGTATAAAAAGGGTCTACCCAAAATGATGGGTTTAGTTCGATGTCAACATCACAGTCCACTATAACAATATCAATAGGAAATAATGATATTATCTACTTTGACAAATACATCAGACAAGATCCCCTCTTTCCTCTTTACTGATATGTTAGCCATCAATAGCTGCATTTTTATTTCCAACTATTTTTAAATTGCTAACGACATCAAGTTAATACTTGCACCTAGATCACAAAGAGCTCAATAGTAATTGAAAGCTCCAATAGTGCATGGAATTGTAAAGTCCCCTGGATCTTCTTTCTTTCATACCAAAGATCTTGATGGTATAGCACTACAATGATGAACATTATTTGCAGGTTCATAACTCAAAAGTACTCTTCTTTGTAACTAGGTATTTCATGAACTTAGCATATCCTGGTATTTGTTCAAGTGCCTCCACCAATGGTAGATTTACTGAAAGTTGTTTCAACATGGATATAAATTCTTGAAACCTACCATCCCCAGCTTTATTCATTATTCTTTAAGGGAATGGGGGTGGTGGTCGCGGCATCATGGTCACCGACTTTGGTTCCTCCTTGCTCACTATACTACCTTTATGTAGATCATCAACTATATTTTCATTCTCATCAACCAAATTTGCTTTAGTGGTCGAATTCTCAGCTTCCTACTTTTCCTCCACTTTTTGCCTCATTTTTTTTAATACCTTGCCACTTCTTGTGGTAATCGCGATGTAGTGATCTTCTTTCTTTGGATTGTGCACTGTGTCACTAGGCAATGTCCCTGCCTTTTTCTAATTCAAAAAAGACGAAATTTTTCCCATTTGAAATTCCAATAGCTTGATAGAAATTGAATGTGATCCAACGCTTTAATCAATGTTGAATATCTTCATTTTCATTGCCATTAACTTTCATCAGAAAATTCTACTTTCTGAAGAAATTTTGTTAATATATACTCCATTCTTGAAGTACCAACCTCTCTATCAAGATTTCCTGGAGGTAAATATACACCACTCTGATCTTTCTTGTAGCAATTGTTATTTCTCCAGCTGTTCTGCTCTCTATCTCGATAATATTTTCTCATTGAAGTAGTCTCTGTTGATATTTGACCTTGAGTTCCCTGATGGACACCCTTAATTCTGCAAATACTTTGCTTCCTCCTCAGAGTATGACTAATTATCTTCACACCTTCCTTTACCATATAAAACCACAAATTTTACTTCCTCTTAGCCTCCATCTAACCATTTTTTGACATATGATCTATTTGATTCTTAGGTGGGCTATGTCCTAATCTCTCTCTTCTTCTCTTAAATTGCTTAACCGATGTAGATTTAACTTTCTCACCACAAGATAGCTCAACTTCTTTAGTATGCCACCCATGATTATTTTTGGTTACTCTATCAAGTTTCTGTGATATTTGGGCATACGTTCTTGACATGTAAGATCCCCCATTGATACTATATACTTCTAACTTTGAAGGTGTATTTAAGGCTCTATAAAATATCTCTTTCACATAGTGGTCTCCCAACCCATCAGTAGGAAACTACTTAATCTTCTTGTTGTATCTCAACCAAATCTCATGCAGATCGTCATCATTTTTTTGTCTGAAGTTGGTGATTCTCTCTTGGAGAACTAGCATCTTTGAAGGAGGAAAGAACCTTTCTAGGAAATCTTCTTTCAACTCACCCCAATTAGAAATAGAGTTCAGAGGCAGGTCATCCAATAAGATATTGTCCTCTCCACACAACGATAAAGGGAATAGCCTAAATAGTATAACATTCTTACTCACTCCCGGTAGATTGTAAGACTTACATATAGCAGTGAAGTTCTTCAAGTGAAGGTTGGGATCTTCACCTTCTACTCCTCTAAATATCCCCTTCATAGCCAAGAGTTGGATTATAGTAATGGTAGTATTAAAATTACTGCCCAATTTTGAGGAGCTAATATAGTCAGTCCTATCCCACTGACACTATCAAAGTATGGATCAAAATCATCATCGAACACCTCATTGTTCCTCACTGTTCGAGGTTGAGGAGGTGCAACCAGATTGTTACCTCTTGGTGGATCATTTGGATGCAGTTGATCAGGGTCATCTAGTAGTGTATCTTCCTGTTTATTCATTCTTCTTAATGTTCTATTAATCTCTAGATTGAATGGCAGTAACTATATACCCAAGATCTAGGTATTTGTCATAAACTACACGTCACCATTAAATAGAACAAAACAAGAAATAAAGAAAAATTTAGAAATAAGACTAACTGATAAATATTCACACTTGACCTAACTGACAATCATATTCCTCGGCAATGGACAAAATTTGATACATCCAAATTACACCTCCAAAAGAAGAATAAATGGTTGTTGTCAAATATAGAATCCAACAAGGTTGGTGTCGAATCCCACAGGGAATATGGTCTCAAATTAAAGTCGAATAAGGATATTTAACATTTAGTCGACTATTTCTTAGAGACATAAATGTAAATATCGGGTTTTTATGTTTTAAAAGTAATAGTTTGTAGTTGAGTTTCAGAGATCAGTCTATGTAATTTGTAACAAATTTCAAGTAATGAGAAATTCCAAGATTATGTTCACCATGGTATCAAAAAATCTTTGGATTATGGATGTTGCTGGTCTTGCAATCTTTCATAAATATATCAGTTATTACTAATGATGTATTCATCTAAGTGTTTCTCAACCTATCTTAGGAAAATCTCTTTTACGCCTTTTTAGTTTATAAAAGTGTGCCATATTTCTATACTAATAACTCGAAGATGATTATCCTAGTTACCACAATAATCATTTGATGAGGATTAACACCTTGAATTTCTTGTCATAATCTCTACTCCAAGATTTAATCATATAGTTTAGACTAATTAAACCAAGGCATGTCCTACTATTTGCAACCACAAAAAATAAATCAAATTATAGAGATTATGTATTGATATATTATTTAGATGCAAGAATTAGGTTACATTCACAACCTTAGATTTATTTCACCATGGATCCCACAACCCTATAGTTGGGGAGTTAGCCACTCATGATTATAACTACATAATAATAAAGAGAAAATTCACTAGATATCATACCATTTTCGAGTTCTCTTCTAAAGTTGTTGTTCAATTATCAATCACAAAAATAGCCAAGACCTCACGCTTGGTGTTTTAAGTAGAAAGAGACAATAGTACGTAAAATATATATGATCCATAATAATGTACAATCCTCATAAAAATAACCTACCTCTTTTATTTATTGTACATAGGTACAGGTTTAATATTTGAAATTATTGAGTAATTTCCGCTCAGTTTTAGGCTGCACATTGGATAAACCGTCCACCACTAGCCGGTTCGTTTGTTGGTTTCGTCGATTTTATACTTTTAGCAGTAACATTCCCAACAGATGATTCCATATTGGAAGAGCTATCTAAGGTTAGGCGGTTTTCCCATTCTTCATCTTCTTCTTCCTTCTTAAATAATGCATCTGGCTTCGGACGACAGCCCATGGATGATCCATTCAAGGTTGGACGAACTATCCATTTGTAGATAATGGTTGGGTTTGTTAAACAGTCTTGATCTCCTTGGACGGTAAAACTTGGGCAAATCATCCAGGGCTAGACGACCATCTAGTTTGTCTTCAAAATTTCATGTCTTTAGTAATTTTCTCCAAAGTTCAAAATCAAACTTTACCCCGCACTAAAAACACATCAAATCACATAAAAATTACTCAAGAACATGGGTTTATTCATAGTTTTAAGTGAAATATGTGATGTCAAATGCCGTCATATCAAGCAGATCATCTAGGTCTTCCAGGATACACTGTGAGCTTGTGTACTCAATTTTGGTGGTAGTTAGGGTTGATACTTGGCCTTGGTAGAGTTTTATATGATAATCACAGTAGATATTTAAAATAAGTTATTGGTTGGTATAGTTGTGTAGGTACCTGACCTCAGATTTTAGATTTGATTTGAGATGCTACAGAAAGAGTCAGACCTACTTCAGTTAGACTTCAGATAACATATAGCAGATAGAGGAGATACATAGATTAAGGATTTATCCTTTTGAGTTTAGTCCTGGGGATTTGGTGTTTTGCAGGTTCATTGGGTCAATATGATATTACTAAGTGGATTATTAATGTTGCCTACAGATTGGCCCTACCTCTAGAGCTAGCGGGGATTACCCTATTTATAATATCCCATGCCCCGCTGTTTTACATCATAATCCTCCTGTATATTTCACCATGTGAGCCTAGCATTTTTATGTGAGTTCAGATATGTCTTTTATCATAACTTTCTCGGACGAAAGTTTCTTTAATGGTGGAAATTATAATGATGCTCGGGGGTCATTTTCTTATTTATCCAATTCCTCTATGTTTAGAGTGTTCTTGTAACTGCCCCAAGTTATTTTTGACTTACTGGGATGGATAGTTCGATTCCCTAGGCATTTTATAGTTTAATTCCTTTATATATATAGCTTGTTCAGGCCTTACATAACTTACATGGCCTCAAATTGCATTTTTGTTGGTTTCGTTGAGTTTAAGATATCGATACATAAAAAATTTATATATAGATTGTCAAAATTGGACTCCTTTTCCATTTCATATTTTTTTTGGAAATTTTCAAAAAATCTATCAGAAAGGTTATGGTGATGGATAAATCATCCAAATGGACAATAAATCGTCCAGTCAGTGGCATCTATATATATCTTTTTCATTTGAAGTTTTCTCACTTCGAACACTCTTCTAGTCATATTCTTTGAGGTTTTAGAGTAAATTAAAGGCTATTGAAGGTATATATATCCAAGTTTTAATCCCTAGAAACTTGTTATGATGGTTCTACTATCATTTATACCGGGTAATTTCTCGTTTTCTCTTAGTTGTTAAGTTTTTTATATTATAGAAACTTTCTGGGTTTATTTCTTCATTATTATCCATTTTTTTGACCCAATTTTATACCATACGATCTATGAACCATGCTCCACATATTGGTTTTTTTGAGCTTCGAGGGTTACGAGCTTATTTTTAGTTTAGATTTTGACACCACTATTTTTTTTATAGCAATATAGGTATTATTTTACTCATCTAGATGCGTGGGTTTTGTTTTTTCTATCTTCATGCGATTATGAGCTTTATTCATGATTATTTGTATATTATACTAGTCTTTTTGAGTTTATCGCCAAAATCATAGTAGGTTATCACTTACTTATTTTAAATTGGGTAATTAGTATTGTATATTTCTTTTAAATTACAAGCTGGGGGATGGGTCACTGTTTGGAGTCCTATTATTGTTAGCTCTTTGGCCTGCGACCTTTTTTTCTAGACTTATCATTTATTATATATCCTTTCGACTACGAAGCCCTTCCCGAGTGTCTCGCACTGTCTCTGCAATGTAGTTGAGGTTTAGGAGAGGATAATATTAGTTATTAGAGCTTAGAAGCTATCCCCTAGATTTAGTTGGTGGATTTAGAGCTGATCTAGAATGCTAATTGTTCAATGTTATGTGCTTGCATTGATGTTTTAAAAGGTAATTCAGCTTTTTGATAGTATGATAATGAGATGTGAATTCTTATCTACTATATTTATACTTTCCATGACTACACTCATGAGTAGTATGGAGCTATTTTCTCACACTATTAGACCCTATTTACTTACCATCATTGTGATCTCTAGATCATACCGACAAGGAAACACTTGGATTTTACTGAGATTTGGATTTGCCTACATAGATGAGCTTGAGGGTTTCCACTGAGATATGATATATGGTCTAAGCCCAAGTTTTGGCTTGTTTCCTTGATGATTATGCCACTAATTGGCTCTTTTATGAGGATTTTTTAATCTGGGATTAAGACCCTCTACAAACATTCCATCCTTGGTGGAGGAGTGGTTTATAGGAGGGGGAGTGGTACGTAGTGGAAGCCTTTCATGGGTGCTTCTTGGAAAGGTTACAAACCAAGGAGGGTGCGTACATGCACTACTACTTTTCAGTATACCTTTGCATTGCATTCTTTACACTTGATTGTAGCCTTTGGGTTTATAGGGGAAGTTACATTGGATTACTTAAATGCTGATATGCTTTGTTGATATCTAGGCTTGTTGTGGTTACTTTCCTTACTTTACTAGTGATTGGATTGTTTCCTTACTTGTCTGGTGTTCTCTTTGTGGTTCTTCCTATGGTGGTTATGTTTGAGTTCCAGGACGTGTTATGTTGTTCATGATTTATCAGTGACTTAGGCCATTGTGTTTACACATTGATAGATGACCTTTTACTACACTTACTAGTTAACTCTGTGGTTACCCTTTCCTATTTGTTCATTGCATGCTACTACCTTATTTGCTTATGTTCGCCCTTTACCTTGCCTATGCTTACTTTTTCCCGGTTGGCCTATGATACCTACTAGGTACTTGTTGTTTTTGGTACTAATGCTACACTTCTTCATCTTTTTATGATGCAGGTCCTATTATGAGTTAGCAGAACAATCATGATCATACGAGATAGTTTGGTGCTATTCTAGGAGACAAGGTGGGCAGTCAGCTTTCATGCTAGTCGGTTTTCCTTCTGCCATTAGAGTTATCCTTGTTGTGGTAAATCACTCGGACTTTCTTGTTCTTTTGATGACTTTATCATACTAATATAATTATTGTGGTAGCTGGTTCAGAACTTGATTATTCGCTGATAAGTTGATTATATTGATGTTTTTTGTGGTAACTTTTTCACAACTTGATTATTTTATAAAGAATTAAGTG
>JBDJHY010128751.1:0-14650 GCA_039654485.1 Withania somnifera
AAGTTGACTTTAGTCAACGAGTACTAAATTTAAGGCTCTAAAACACAAAATTTGAGATAATTCTCGACCGAGTTGCCCGGGATCCGAACTATCGGTCCCAGCAAGTCATAAATGAATTGGGGCAACTACTGAAATACTCTAGGATGCAAGATAATGCGTATTCATAAAAAAAATGACCTGAAGGGTCATTACAATAAGCCACCTCCCTTACACCTTTTATAATCTCGAATGGGCTAATAGATCGAGGTCTAAGTTTGCCCTTTCTTGCCAAAAATCATCACATCCTTCATGGGTAACACCTTAAACCTTAATCAAAACACAATCAGTCTCCATAAGCTCTAAACTCTTTGCCTACTTTGGGTTGTCAACAATCAACTCTGGGTGTCTCAAACCTGCTTCATGGAATCACAAAGTAAATCTATATCTAGAGCTCTCCCTCATAAGCAACAAACTAGCCTATTGCAGATAGAATCTCCTGCCATATAATAACTCAAAATGAGTCATCTAAATGCTAGAGTGATAACTATTACTATATAAAACTGTTCCAATAGAAAGTGCTTCTACAAAAGGCCACTGATATCGATAACACAAAATCATAGCATATCATCTAATACCTAAATTTTGCACTCGGATTAGACACCAGTTTGAGGATGAAAGTCCATACTCACATCGAAATGAGTACCCAAACCATGTTGAAATGTCATGGACCAACTCTAGATAAGGCAGACAAGCACCATATGAACACATTCTACTAGAATCTATTATTGAATAACTATAAAAATATACACTGAAGACTCAGTGAAGCCCCGAATCAACCTGGAGCTCACCAACAATAGTTGAGTGTCATGTGCATCTATTAATGAGATCTACCCATTAGAGCACCTATACCTACAGTGTGAAATACAGGTCCCTCGTGAGGGACATCAGTATGAATAAATGTACGGAATATGTAAGGCATGAAGTAACAATATGTGAAACAAGAGCTTAATGAAATCAGGTAATAAGAAAATGTACAGATAATAATGAAAGGTCACCTTTGCTTATACTTGTGGGATCATGTACAATACATTTTTTTCTTTACTTTACCTTTCTTTACTATATAATGTTTGTACAACATATAATATCAATGACCATCTAATCAGTGGTAAAAGAAGATGACCTATGCTAGTTATTTTAGCCCCCGGGATACGGTCCTCATAAATATACAACTCGGGACCGACCCATGCTAGGATTTCCTTTCACCCTTGGAATACCACCCGTAATATTGGGATCAACCCATCCTAGTTGTTCCTTCAACCCCTGGGATACCACCCAAAAATAATCAGATTTGATTTACTTTACTTCTTTATTATTTAAGATTGTTATTTTGGTGGTCATAGTATTTTCAGCATTTGGGACTACAAAATAGTGGTGAGAACATGTGAATAAGAACTCAAGATAGTAACAATGATTTAGGAAGTAATGGTAACTAAAATATAAGACTTAGGAGCTTAATGACACAATAAATTCTTTGACGTTTCTAAAGGATCATAGGCGCATATCAAGTGAATGTATCTAACTCAAGCCAAAAGATAAGCACTCTAAATGGTGATACAGTAGCTAAACTCCGAGTGAGAAATATTAATTGGAAGAAGTGGTTGAATGTGGGAACTAGTCAAGCTTATGGGAAGATTTATTGTAAGCTAAGTACACACTTCAAGTAAGGAGATGTAAGCTTTAAACTAGAACAAGTAACAATCCTAAGAGGTAAAATTATGGACTACAACTATTGGAGTAATGTCTAATGAAGGGGACATGTCAACATATGGACAAATGAAACATACGATCAAATATAAAATTATAGCAAACATCCATTAAACTGGAAGACTGTATACCTAATATTTGAACACACTTACTATGTATAATCAAGGATCTTATTTTCTTATATATAAGATACTTGTGACTAGAGTTAATGCCTTGATGGAGAATGAGTTTTTCTTAACCTTATATACTAGCTTGGAAGTGTAGACGTCTAGATGTAATAATAACCACATATTGAGGCATTCCAATGCACTAAGGAGTAGGTATAAGACCATTATCTATATCGGAATCATATATGGTTGATCACTAGTATAGGGAGCAATTTATACACCAATGAAAATGTAAAGAGCTAAAATAGCACATGGACCATATATAACTAAAAGGAGAACTTGTGAATCTTTCTATTGAAGTAGTCCCAAAAAATGAATATTAAGAATGTATTGAAGAGTTTTGACACATAAAGGAGTTGGAACAAGGTCGTTGGCTATATTGGAGTTCATATGCTTCCATGATGTGCCATTTGTAAGGAAAACACTAACAGAGCTTACTTGGTAACTCAAACCAGATTTCATGCCAAAGAATAGGAAAACAAATAGCCTTACATACCTTTTCTTTCAAACGTACATAATAACATTCATAATAGAGCTAATCATGTTATAGCCTTACAAAATAGTAGCTAAACATGTGACAGGAAGTAAGACCGGCCAACCCCCAAACACATGGTGTATCACCACTCACTCCTTTATACCTTTAACAAAACTCCATTCACCATCCTAAAAGTTTTCCCACTTTCTCGTAATATTAAGACATAAAAAATAGTCCATAACTAGTCACAACATTCATAAACCACCAAAACAATCCCCCGAGCGCATTCTTCATTTCTTCCCTAAAATAACGTTAACCAAGCATTTCTAAGGATATCCATGACATTATAACTTTTTATCATAGTATTTAAAGCCGAAAAATCACATTATATCAAAACAACTTGATCTCATGGTTTCCAATTACCATTCCACGAGTTACAAATAGAAAGTATGTCTAGAATGCGTAAATGGGAATATAATTAGAAATGGGGGAAACACCTTATATTTATTGTTTTAGTATGATACTTTTCTTTAATGACTTCCCTTGTTACATCCTACAACACACTAACATAGGAGAGGAAAGTCATCAAAAGCATCACATAAAAGTAGAACAAGAACCCAAGTTTATAACATGATATTGTTACCTTAATCTTTGGAAGAGACTAGATGCCCCTTGGTTGCCAACATCTATCCCTTATTACCCTTGAATAACCATCTAATATACTTGAAACATAGGAGGAGATAATGTAATCTTGAGGGATATTTTTTGAGGGAATGAGTTAAAGTAGAACTAGAACCCTAATGGAAAAATGGGGATGTTTTTTAGAGGATAAAAGTAGAGAGGTTGAGAGACTTAGAAACCTGAATTTGGATGAGAAATAATGAGATTTTTCACCTAATTTTTGGGTATTTAAAGACCTCATTTTGATTACTCTTTCATATCTTAATGTCCAGTCACCAAATGGCTTCAATCAAGGCCACCAATGCTAAGTAGGTGATGCACCTACTTGGGTTACTTAAGCTGGTCAAAAGTCCAAGTAGGTGATGCACCTACTAGGACTTTTAAATTACCTCTTTGTGGGCTTGGAATGGTTGGGCTTGGAATGCCTTTCCCTTTATTTTCTTCCACTTAGTTTGGGCCTTAAATGATCCCAATAGTGCAAGTCCAACTTAAACCCATTACCATAAGTAGGTGTGTTGTCTAGTTAGCCCATTTAAGTTAAGTAGGTGACACACCTGCTAGCTTACTAAGTCAAACAAGCACCTCGATTATTTATTCCATTTTTAGTCCATAATCCTTTTATTTTAACATAATACTTATATAACTTGATTACTTTAAACCGTAGTTTCAAATTAAGGTTTACGATCCCAAATTTATATACTTCCAAACTTTACATCGCTAAGATGTACGGGCAGTTCCTTAAACCTATTTTACCGTCACTAGTCGTAAAAGTGACCAATTCCATTTAACTATGCTATAAGGCTACATTAAGTTTCATATAAGTAAAACTAGTACACATAGAATATGGGGTGTTAAAACGAATTCATCAGTAGGTTAAATGTAGTGCAACTGAAGAGATCACTTAAGAGATTTGTAAATTTACCTTTATTTTAATATCATTATTAACTCTATGTCAACAAAGCTTTATTTTTATTTCACAATATTATATAATAAGAGATTTGAAAAGCATAATGAGTATCTTGAAAAATAGTTTACAACCTTGTTTAAGGCAATTGAAGGAAAAAAGAATCAACAAGTAAACTATATCATTTTTAATGTCATGTTGTTATATATTTTATTAAAATACATTGTAATGTAATCTATGGTAGAATTATATATATGCCAGATATACTCAACCACGGTCGAATATGGATGTTAGTCCAGTTGATGTTGAAGTCCCAAAAACCTGATCATAAAAGGTTTGTTTTAGGTGATCTTCTTTTAGAGGATCACCTAAAAATATTATATGCTAAATTCTCGATGTAAGTGTATCTTATTGAGTTTTTAAAAAATATTATAAAGATACATTTTATTATATGTATTTATATATTAAGTGTTTAACATAGTTATTTATTTTGTTCATATACATGAAGCAAATCAGTTGGGTACCTTGAAAACCAGATACATCATGATCTAGACTCTTTATTTCAAGTGCAGGACAACGGAACCAAGCACAATAAGAAGTATCTTTGGTAACTTTAATTAAAGCCAATTATTTTTTAAAGAGATACTGGTATTGTTTGTTTATTATGATAATGCATTGTCAGAAAATACAAGTGGAGGAAATGAAAGACACAATTAGAGTTCTATCCCACCAACCATATGCACCAAATACCACATCAAATACAGGGTATCTCAGATAAACCAACATCCATACCATATGATTCATTTAGAGGAGTATCAATACAAACAACACAAGATGTATCTTTTATAATATATTATAATTAATTAATTTTCTTAATTCAACATACCTGTATTTCTTAGTTAATGATTTATATTTTTTGATGTAGAAGAAACAAGTGCATAAAGATGCAGAGATGGTTGAAACTATACACGAAACCACATTTCAAGGAGGTATCTCAAATACATGAGCATTCATACCATATGAGTCTGTCGGAGAATCATCAATACAATCAACACAAGATGCATCTTTGGTAAATTATTATTATTAAATAATTTTTTTAATTGAACATACTTGTTTTGTTTACTCAATGATCTACATTTTTTCATGTAGATAAAAAAAGTGAATAAACATACAGAGATAGTTGACACTCCACGAATAACCACTTTTCAAAGAGGTATTTCAGATACACTTTTCAATATACCAAACAAAGACCCACGCATTGTAATTATGCCTGAATCATTCAACAAACTAGACAATCCTTAAAAAACTATTGGGTTACATGTTGACACGAAAACACCTCTAAATAGAAATAGACAACATGTTTCATGAAAAAGACCCCCCTTTATATCAGATTTTTGATCAGCTTCAGCAGGTATAGAAGGATTTTCAGATACCTTTGTCAGTAATCATGCATTCCATAACTATCCATCGATGTCCTAGTTGATCAAGCTTTAATGGGCAAGTATGTAACCTGGATACATACTGGTCTTCTTATAGAGCATTCTACTAGGTTTACACTTTCTCTTTAACTATATAATTACATAAGCTATTAAAATAACTTTTTTAAGAACCAATATCATTGTAGGAAGTTAGACGAGGACCATTACACGAAGAAATATTCGAGCTTGCAACCACCTTTTAATTTTTTTGTGGCTTAGGTTTCCAAAAAACATGATTTTACGTCATCTCTTTCTCTAGAAACTGATGGGATGATAAGGTACATCCATTTAGGTGGTTTGGTTTCAAAGATAAATTATTACACAATAAAAATCCTAAACTGATTATATCTTTATATAGAATAAGTGCTTACCAATACGTCTTAGACTACTAATTCATTAATGTATCTTAATGATTATATTCATCATCATTTTATGTATTCAACTTAATTTTTATATGTATCTGCATAATTCATAACCATATTATATTACTTTATTTGTGTATTTTTACTTACATAATATTAAATAAATTATTAAAAGTAATGTATCTGATATTTTTTTTTTTCGTCTTATGTCATAGCACATGGATGTTGTGTTTTATTACCTTCATAAGAAGGAAAAGATTTAGGATGACACCACATACAGTTAAACTACTACGATGTTTAGCTTTAAGCATGTAGTTGACAATATTTGGCCTAAATTCACCGAAGATCTTGTGAATGCATTGTCAGTTGAAGATGACATCGGTTATTTCATCAATGAATTTTGCACCCCAAATGGTCTATCATGGCACATTGTTGATGAAGTATTCATCCTTGTTAATTGCAAGGATGAATTTCAATAGGTTTTGATTGTCGTATCCTTTTAGCTAGGCGTATCAAGGTACATGATTCTTACGAATCAGTTAGACATAGAGTTGCCATTAAGCCTGAGATTAATAGGATTACCAATTTGTTGCCAAGAAACTTGATCATTTGCAATTTTTATAAGAAGAGAAATTAGTTAGAGGGTGCATCTTATTCTGGTAAAACGCAAATTGACCCTTTTGAAGTCAAATTTGTTCCTGATTTAGAACAACAAGGCACTGGGACATTGTAGGTAACTAAAGTTCTGATAACATGTTCAATATTTGACAAAATTTACACATTTTAACACTTGTGTCTTCCTTTTATATTTCAGTAATTGTGGTGTATTTGTGGAAGCGTATGATGAACACTTGTGCACTGGAACTTCCATATCAGACACGAATATTATGTCAATCGCCTTTGTACAAGATATGGTGCTTTGCTTTTGAATTATTGTCCATGAAAGATAAAATCGTATGCAGTTAGTGATATCGATGATCCTCCGAGCATAGGAGCCTATTTGTTGATTCTGATTTAATTTTAAAAATTAATCTTGACAAAATGTAATTTCAGAGGATTAATTCATATCTTTGTTCACCTTAACATTTGTCTTGGAAAAAACTGATGTCACAAACAACTATGTTTTCTCCTTCTAATTAATGGTTTCATGGATTCCAGAGTAATTTGTGTATCTTTAATGCATTATTTCATGCATTCTATGTTTCCCCTTGTAATTAATGCTTTTATGGATTTCAGATTAACTTGGGTATTTTTACTTCATTATTTCATTCATTATAATGACCTTCATAGTTATTTATGAGAAATACGTGATATTTTACATTCTAGAGCAATTCAGTAGCTTTCCCAAGTCATTTATGACTTGCTGGGACCGATAGTTCGGTTGTCTGGCGGCTCGGTTGAGAAATATCTTAAACTACCTGATTTACAACCTAAAACTAAGTACTCATTGACTAAACTCAACTTTCCATAAAAACGATCTCTGAATTAAATTTTAACAGTTCGGTTAGCACTGAAATGCCAAACAAACACAGGATTAACCTTAAGTTCGTGTTTTGAAGTTTTTGTTTGCATTTTGTGCTAATATGTAAAATTTTAGTTAAGTTTAAGGCATAGTTTTGAGCTTGGGTGGTATTTTGGTGTTCAGAGTATTGGAACATAATTCTAATGCTTTCATCAGCTCTGGAATAGTGATATTAGGCTAGTTTAACCCTTGGTACACTTCCCAACGTGTCTGTGCTCAAATTGAGTTGGTTTGTGAAAAGTTGGAAATTTACTCGTTTTGACTAAGTCTTGGTTGGGGGTCATGTTTGCTTAAAAATCCTTCGATGTCCATATTGTCAATTCCATTGAGTCCGGATGTATTTTTCATGTAAAATACATATTTGGTTTGCCAAAATTGGACTTTGTTTCATTTATGAACCCTCGGTTGAAATTTTAAAAAGTTGTTGTTTTGCTGGTGCAGGCTTTGACAGATTATCGGTAGGGGCCAATAAATCAAACATTTTGCTAATAAATTTGTTGGGCTGATAAATCGGCCATTTGTCTAATAAATCAGTGCCTGCCAGTAACCAGGGGGTGCCGATTTATTAATACTTTTGTCAAATAAATTGGTATATGAGGAGTTATTTCTTTAGTTTCCAACTCATTTTTTGTTATTACTTTATTAATGTTTTACTCATTTTCTCTCTAATTTGGTGAAAACTCATTAAAAACTTCCCCAAACTCCATAAAAAAGATTCTTGAAGATCTCATACACCTTCCTCACTTTCGGTAAGTAATTTCATCCATTTAATTTCATGAAAAATTGAGTTTTTCCTCCATTGATTCCCTAATCATGATTTCTTGATTTCGTCAATTATATCCAAGGTTATAGAGTAAATTCTTGTTCATTGGAATTATTTAACTTCGCAGTAACCTTTCCCTTTCAAGATTTATAGTATAAATCCATTAAAGATCAAATCTTTGAACCCTTTTGATACTTAATTTTCTCCGAGTTGTTCAAGGGTCTTTCCTTACTCGAATTGTGCTCCATTTTGGAAAACGGGTTCCTGTTAACGTTGGGAATCTCATAGGGAATTTTATTTTCAGTTCTGACGAGTAGGGGCACAAGCCCATTTTAGGCCCAATTCGGAACTTAGCATAATTTATACTGTTGGACTCATATTGATACATGAATACTATTTTGTAAGTTTTAGAGCAGTTGGAGTTCGCTTAATATCAGTCAGAGTCACATTTGCAAGTTTACAGTGCTTTATAGTCGAACAACAGGTAGGCTCTGTGGGGCTATCTCTTGTTTTATAACTTTAATAATTGTATTAGATAACTTCCGTGGGTTGGGTATCTAGGTGGTTATAGTAACCTTGGACCGTTATTTCATCTGTTTCTCATTTGCTATCTATTTCAGCATCTGGACTAATATGGTTCTTGTGACCTAGGATTTGTTCAATGATACCTGTGCGGGGCAAGGTGATTGTCATTTTATGTATATATACTTGCTGATATGTTGTACATGCATTATTTAAGAGGTTGGGCCATTAGATCTGTTGAGAGTGCACTGGGGCTGAGCCAGTATCACCACATGATTATTGAGCCGTGAAGGCTAGACAATGATTTTAGTAATAATGACACATATGACATAAACTAATAAATTGAAATATTCTAATAATATAAGTAAATGACATTTTAACTGTTTTAGACTCGTCAGTGTATCGAGCACCCGGTACTACTACTTCTATTTGCTTTAGCTCAGGTCTTACATCCTGGAACCAGAAAATATCATTTGACTAATTAATGTTGAGACTTGAGCCTGACTATGTTCGGTAGTGAGTACAGTCGCTGGCACTTAAGTCCACCGTTGTAGGATAGTGAGTACAGCTTTTTGACACTGATCACACTTATTGGTTGTGGAGGCTTTGATAATACTTGTTCCATTGAGGATATTAGTGATACCACTACATTGAGGCATTGAACGTCATGACTTGCCGAGTAAGGCTTGATGATATTATTGGTATGAGGCATTGGATGTCAGACTGTGAGACCCTGGAGGCTCTGTGATTTGGGATGTGAGATTATGATGACGTTAGAGATTGTACGTGGTGAGAAAATCTTCACGGACCTTGCCTCCAGGCTATGGAGACATGGAGGGAAGTATAGAATAGAGTAGGGATATACGGGGACCATTTCAGGTAGACTTCCATAGATCCTACTTGTTGGGCCTATGGGTACCGAAGGAGAAACTTACACAGAACTGGTTATTTCATAGTGTGTGTTTTCTTTTCTGCACTTTTTTTCTTCAGTATACCCCTGGTACTATGTGGATGCTTACGGATGAGCATGATTTTTGTGTTTAATTCACTTTATTGTATTTGTTGATTTACTATTAGTTATTGTAGTGTTACTTTTGAGACTTTTTATTATACAGAATAATTGTGCTCGATACCCTTTGATAATTCATCCTTCTCTTACTTGAGGTTACTGGTATACCGTCCATATTCGCTCCCTATCCTTAACTTGGTTCTTGATTATTGTTGTTATTATTCACATACATTATTCAAGGATTCTGGGTACGTCTTCCTTTACTTCCTGAAAACTCTATTATGTGATTAGCTAGCGATGACATGTTCTACTTGTTATTTGATTGCTATTTGAGTAGCTAGCTTCCATGATGTACTATTTGCTTATGTGGCCCTATTTATTGTCTTCCGTTATTTATTGTTTTTATTATTATTATGTGACTAGTGGGACCTCGAAGCCTACTGGGTATGGGTTGCTTCGAAAGCTTGTACTCATACTACACTTGCCCATGTACAGATCTGAGTATAGAGGTCCAACCTTGATCCACAAACCGTTGTTCATGCAAATTCTATTATTTTTCGGAGACTCGGGGTGATCTTGACGTTCAGTTCTTCCTGTTTCTCTTAAGTAATGGATAGATCTCAATGTATTTTTGGAGATACATTTGTAGTAGACATTTGATTCCGTATTCTATATTTAGAGGTTTTGTATTACACTGATACCGGGTTTTGAGAATTTTTTATTCTTTATAATTCCTCTTTATTCATTCATATACTGTTTACTGCACTTGTGCTTTCTGCATTTGATATAGTATTCTTCCGCTTTGGCTTCGGACTATGGGATTGGTTCTCTTATTGGTGGTATAGTAGGTGCCCATGATCCGAGAAATTGGGTCGTGATAGTTGTGTTAGCTCCAAAATGTAAAAATATGTCTATAAAGCCTAATTTTATTGGTTTTAGACTTTTGTTGTTGATTATATCTCGTTAGACGGGATAGCGTTGGGTTTTGAGGTTGAAGTTTGATTTTTGTTAATATTTGATGATTTAGCACTTGATTTTAGTTTTCATTAATTCTGTTGGATCCGGGAGGTCGAATTTGTTCTAGGGGAAGGTTTGGATACTGTTCTATGAGTTCTGGATAAGTTTCGATATTCTAGCTTAAAGTTTATGTTTTATGGCGATGTGGTTTATCAGGTGACAGAAACCATGGATACCCATTTTGATGATTCAAATGTGTATAGAATGTTTTTAACATTCACAATGCGTAGATAGTTTTATTTTGCAAGGTTCCGTGTGAGTTCGGAGGCTTAAAATAAGTTTAAGACAAAACCGGAGGCAAGTGCCATCACGACATTGGATTTTGGTTCGTGACAAGGGTTTTGTATAAACAAGGGAGTATGTAGAAACCTCAAAATACCCTTCACTGAAAAGCTCTCTGGAAGCCAAACTTTTGCTAAGAATGTGAGGATGTTCCTTCCTTCTTAGGTACGTGTACCCCACCCTAGGCTGCTAACAAGGCTAGGAATGACCCCAGGGATGGTCCATCCCTCTAGGGTACTGCTTGTACCATCCTTTTATCCTGGTTTTTCCTTTAACTTCTGTTTGAGCTCCTGAGCACATTTGTAACCCTATGAACATAAACTATATATGACTTTTTAGTGTAAACAATATTCTTATGAATTTTGAGTGTAAACAACATTCTGGACACATTAGAATCATTAAAATGAGAATCATAGGTCTTTGTGACCCTACATACACCTGTTTTGGTAAATCACAGTCTTTTATCTAATGTATCAAACTTATCTGAAGCTCATGGAACATTATTAAAAACTTTCTCTAGAAAAAAATTCAACCTCCCCTATTCAACGAAATCGATGAAAACTGAACCGAGTGCTAAATCATCAAATGCTGACCAAAGTCAAACTTTATCCTAAACTCCAATAGTTTCCCATCTAATGAGACATAATGAACATGAAAAGTCTACGATCACTAACAATGGTCTTTATAGACCTATTTCTATATTCCAGAGCTAAGCAATTGTCAGAATTCCATTCCGAGGCTTGAAACTCAAGATAAGGATCAAAAGCTCAATTATTTCTAAATAAAAGGCTCCAATCAGTAGGGAATTTCCAAAATTTTCAACTTTTTAGCTCCAAATCTCAACCCAACCTCGTAAACTAAAAAATAGGACTCGTAGAAACTCTCGAGAAAGGTAAATAATGGAAATTCATGGAAAATGTCCAAAATGACCTTCGGGGTTATTACACTTGGGAACTTTTGAGGCATGTGTATGGCTAGTAAACTTTTTATGGACCCCCTTTGGTTGTGTATTCACATAGAACCAACATGAAAATAATTTTATTGCATTATTTATCTATATAAGGGCTGAAGGCCCATTGTCACTAGTTTTGTACTTATCATGACCTGGAAGGCCATTTTTTAAGATAATTAAGCTAAAAATGATATAAAACTGGCTAAATTCTAGATTTTCATATCATTTGACCTAAAGAGCTTCAAAGTATTCATTTAATGGATTTTTGGAAAGAATGATTAAAATTGGATATCTCCAACTTACTGGGCTTGAGCACTAGACATTATCATTTTACTAGTTTAGTCCCAAATGAGTCTAGGCTCCTTTATTTGAGACAAATGAGATTATACTAGTTCTACGGTACTATTTTTTTAGATATATTACTATTTTGGCCTCTAAGAGTTTGTATGTAATTGTAGATCCCCATGGTCCCTACCAATCTAGGCTATGGCATTGGACAAGGGATTTATAGTGGTAGAGAGGTTTTGGTCATGAACTCCCATTGGAACTACCTGTTAGGACTTTGGTTGTTAGAAAATGTGCATATAGTATTATTTGCATCATTTATATCATTTTACATGGTTCCACCCATGTATTCTACTTATTGGTTGTATTTTGCAATCTTATAAGGTCGAATGGATTTGTTTTTATTTGGTTGTACCTCTCGACATTATGGGGGCATTGGGCTTATAGGTAGTCTATCTTTTATTTATTTCACTATTAGTAGATATCTTATGGTTCTCAATGATTATTATTACCTTTTGGGCATTCTTTAGTTGTTTATTTATGTGTAGTTACATTCTTCCTTACAATATTGAGGTTATCGGTAAACCTCCCCCTTTTCACTTTTTTACTTTATTATTATTTCAAAAATTCAAGTATGTTCTTATTACTATTACTCGAGTTCTTTTATTATTTTCCTATATCTTGAATTTTTACTTACATGTCTTTTATTTCCTTCTCTGCCTATAGCTAGCTTTTCCTGACCTTTATATGCACGCCTTCTCTGACCTATTTCCTTCTTTTATCTGCTATTTAATGCTTTTATTTTTTCTATGCACCCGGTTGGCCTATGATTTCTCCTACTGGGTACTCATTGCTTTTTGTAATCACATTATATTTCTGTATTATCTTGGTGTACATATTTATGTAGGTCATCATCGATGATGCTAATCGATTGTGCCTAGTTTTTTGGATACCTCAGATGTGTAGGGTGAGCCCTTGGTGATTGATGCTACCTAATTTTCATCTTGTAGACTCTATCACTTTTACATATTTAAAGGTAGTTTTATATATTTACCTTTTGTGCCTATACTCTTGTCCTTTTGTAGTAGACCTTATACTATGATACCAAGTATTGGGATTGGATTTATTTAACTATATATCTATGCTTTTGTCTCTCTTTTCTCTTCTACTTACGTTCTTGTGGTTTCTTTACTAATTACTACCCCTTACTTATGGTTGTGGCCCATTGCTTGTCATTTCAAAGTATGGTTTGGTTCACTTATAGATTGGATTAGTAGGTGTCATCATGACCTAAGAAATTAGGTCATGATTGTTCGTATCAGGCTAGGTTCATGAGTATTGTTGATACAGGAGTAAGTGTCTAGTAAGGTCCCGTAGATCGGTATGATGATGTTTGTATCCTATCTTCAAGAAGCTATTGTGGAATCCTTAGGAAAATGACTCTATTTTTTTCTATAAATCGTGTATCTTTAACTTGATGGTTTCTTGAAATCTCATCCATTCCTGTTCACTCTTTTGTAAATGGTCCATTTGAGGTCTTCAGTAGGCTATGACGGGGACGGGAGTGGGTCCTCTAATGCAATTAGCAAGGTATTAGACAGGAGATGAGATATAGATTGACCCTAAAGTAGAGGACATGCTAGGCCTACCACAACATTTAGTGCTCTAGAGGTTGTCATAAGGCCAGAGCCAATTATAGACCAAAAACTAGTATGCTTTCTGCCCATGCAGATGATGGGCTTACGGCCAGCCCAAACTCCAGCAGGGTTTATTACTACGCTAGTGCTTCAGGAGTTATGTTTAGTAATTCATATATCAAGGTCCACAGACAAATAGATACCATAGAATACATAGTAAAACCTACAATCAATGACTTTGTCAGATTTCACAAAATTTGCAACTGAATTAAATCTAGTCTGAGCGGATGTCTCAAATTTTCAAAAGAGGTGGACTTTAGTCATCCTACCTCCAAAAGATACAGAATCATAGGAAAATGAACCATTGATGGATTTTTATGATTTTCTTAACAAGGTCAAGGCATTGGCATCATAAGGCAAGCATATAAAGAAAAGAAAGAGAAGCAAAAGTGATGAGTTGAGAGAGGAAATGCGACAGCCTAGTACCAAAGAGGAGGGGAGAAGAAGATCCTAGATACACAGAGCCTTATCTAGTACAACACCTAGATCCACAGTGCAGCCATTTGGGACTAACATGACTGCAACTTCTAATATCCTTCCTTCTAAGACTCCTACAAAACTAACATGGGAGTTGGATCCACTCCTTATTTTGATCTGCCAAACTGTCGTGCCTAGGGCACTTTATGGATGAACCACCTCCGTTTGTCTTATATTTATTTCATACATTGGGGAAAATTCATAGTTTTCTAAAAAATAGGGGTAATGTTTCTTGGGTTATTTTAATCCAAGGGTTTTTGTTGTCTTTTTTCCTTTTCCTCGGGTTTGCTATCTAGTAGAAATGACATGCACTA